>FAPY01008576.1:0-13058 GCA_900067975.1 Heliconius heurippa | reverse complement strand
TGTATATATTAAGAGACCCTTGTGGGGATGTGTGTTCTATTCTTTATTGAAGTATTTTTATTTCCTCGCTATAGTACAATAGTTAAGGGCTCTAAACTTGGTTGGTAGTGGTCTTAGCATCAGCGTAGGATACACCATAATGGAAAAAAGCGATTATGAAAAAATAATATGAATATTTAAAGTGTTCTTCAAATTCTTAAAGCTTAACGTAGCTTTGGGGTAGGAATCCTCACAGGGTGAATCCGTGGAATGCCGAATTGCTTCTTCTCTGTTGATTACTATTGTGGGAATTAACATGACATCATAGTGTTCTAGCCATTAAGTACTTCCTATCTTCATAATAATTGGTCATGCGTTTGATTTAACCGTCTCGTTAAGGTTAGGATCGTCACGCATCATTTAAAGTGTTGAGTAGGGTGTAATTTGTTTATTATTTTTTAACGCCAGCCTGTAAGCGCGGTGGTTGCAGGTTCAATTCTCAATCGGAAAAATGAATTATTTTCGAAGCAAGATTTTGGTAACACGACGAAGCTTACCCTGCTGTATCCGGGATACAGCGTGAAGTTAAAATAATTCTCTTTTTCTGTTTTAATATCCATTTAAGCAAGAAATTTTTAGTCAAGTTAAATAAATACTTAATTAATATCATGCTTGCTTGCTCTTATATTGTTAGTGATGATTAAAAACTATTATTTTTATTTTTCTCAATCGGTTTTTTTGTAATATTTTGTAATCTAGTCACAATTAAAATGTTTTGAACCTATAACCTTTAGCAATGCCATTAACACACATACAAATAAAATTATGACTTCATACATACCTTCATACATTTTTTTTATTGTAATAATGATTAACTCAACAGTTTAGCAGTTCAGGAAATCGGATGCCTCTATACGTGATAAGTAACTCACGATTCTTCTTACTAGTAAATAATTTGTTCATCAAAACATAATTTTCATCATTTTTTGCTCAGCTTTTTATCCAAACCGCTTACGGTAGTGAGATTTTTTTGTATCATTTTAGTCAAATTATAATAATGAAAAGAACAATTTTATATCGAGGGCCTTGAAGATTAATTACTTATTTATTACTTTTTTTGTGTTAATTTTTATTTTATTATATTTTCAACAATGGGTTTCTTTTTGAATGAATTAGCTGATTATTTGTAAAAAACATTTAATTCATTTTGAGCTATTTTTTAGTTTTTGGATTGTGTCAGGTCAAAGGTTGTGGGTTTCTTACCTGTCTGTACCCAAAAGGAAAAAAAAAATTAAATATTTTTAAAAAACAACATAAAAAGAAATTGAATTCTAAACAATAATTTCGAATATTCTCCTGACGAAATTAAGGAGTGACGGGACGACAATCATGACCTAATTATAACATTTGACAGAGTACACCACAAATAAAATAGTGGTAAGATGCTCTATTCTTCGTTTGTCGTTTTTAAAAACGACAGATGAATTCAATCCACAAGTTATATATTCAGATTTTTTGGCTGACAATGTAAAAAGAAATAATTATAAAATTCTTTAAATACTGAAAGACCTATAGAGATTACTCTAAAAGATTTTCTCACAGATAAATAATAAGAAGTAATCCTATAAATATGTTAACGATTAAAACTTATTGCAATGATGAAGAATATAACCAAAAAAAAAAAAATAAACGTGAGAGAATTTGGTAGAAAATGGCAGTTTATTATGATGTATTAATTTTTTATCTGTAATTAATATTTTTATTTAATGCACATTGATTGGCATGTGAGGAGTCATAAAAAAGTAGTTTCGTTTCCTTTAAACGGTGTAGCAGATTTGATCAATATATTTCATTTAAAAAATATATATTTTGGTTAAGAGGTCATTTTAGTTAAGCAAAAAATAATACAAAAATAAATGTCATTCTTAGTGAAAACCGGAAACAATTGTATGTGTTCCGTTCTAATATTATAAAGGAAGTTTGAATATGTTTATTGCCTTATCAAGATGATCAGTATACAATTTTTTGTAAAATATTTTTATAGTATAAATTTTGGTTAATAAAAAAATATATTTATTTCATCTCATCCATCTCATTCTTTAGAGTGATCAGAGAACTACAGGTTTTGTAGAGAACCCAAAAAAAGAGTGGGAAAATAAAAAGGCCTTTGCGTCGCAGCGGCCCAGATCACAGCGTCTGACTATAAACCATAATGGCCCCCGGGCACGGGCATGGAATTTTTAATATTTTTATTTTCTGTCTTAATGAAAATGGAATTTTACATTAGGTTCCCAGTTTCCCTCTAAGTATTCTGTTATGTGCGGTGATACAAGGTGAAGCTAAAAAAATCTCTTTAAAAAAATATATAAAGCTAGATTTTATATAGAAACAGAAAAAAAAATATAACCTAAGCGAATCACTTCCTTCTATAAAATCGGATATGGTCATTCATGTGTTTTTGAACTCAACACATTAATGTATAACGCTTGATGGTACAATTGTATGGAATTGAAAATTCAATTTGGACGCTATTTAGTTAATCGTAGCAAAACTATTATTTCTTCGTATTCGTTGTTTAGTTACGCATATTACGTTTAAGAGTGCCTAATAACAGGATGTTCTTAACTTTTTAATTGATGGTTGAATTCGGAACTCAACGCCGCGTTTCTGGTGATGTAACGAATTACTCTCATTTCTCCGAGACAATAGTATGTTATTTGGTTCTAATAATAAAAAGATCGATCTATCAATGTTTTGTCTTGTTACCAGAGTGGGGAAATAAAAATAATTAATTCACCAAAAGAATATCGAACCCATCACCGTCGTGTTTTAAGTCAGACGATGATCTTACATTTTCATTTACTCTGTAAAATATTACAAAGGAGAGAAAAAGAAAGTAGTTTTAAGAGAAAAGACAGTTGTCTTCTTTGTATTCTGCCTTTGTTTAAAACATATGTAGTATGTTCTAGCACTTTCAAATGCACGATTTCTAATTTCTTTCATAACTAAGACTTCAACGTCATCTATTATTTTTCCACTAAAGTTCTCAAAAATCAATAGAAATATTGTATGAGCGATAGTTGTGTTTTAAAATAATCGTGAAAGTAGACAACGGAGAGTCGTAATTTTTTTTATTCGTTTATATTATAAAAAAATATAATATAAATAAGCAAATAATAATTTATAAAATCGGTTCATAAATTTTGAAGAAATCGACAAAAAAACTAACAAAAAATATATAGTTATTGAATATATAACCTTCCCCTTTTTTTAAGTTGATTAAAGCATTATTTATACAAATTGACTTTTACAAGCACTTAATCGTCGAGTGTACTAAGGTAAAGCTACCACCGCGGAGGGCGGTTAAATAAAAAACTAAATTCTGAACTTACAACTTACTTGTCTTTAAGTTATACTTTCTCTACTGAACTACAGCGGTCAATATAAACAATAAAGTTCAAGGAATTCCACTGAGTAAATAACGAAAAATAAAGAAAAAGTTTCTTATTGGTGTGTTAATTACACAATAAGCTTTAGAATGTGAAGTTTAAATATTTGACTGTGACATAAAATGTTGTTAACTTTTTAAAAAAATCCCTTTTAGGGATCGGCTTGTTTTAAAATCTGTTAAGTTCTCGATAATATGTCCAGTGGGAATCGAACTTGCAACCGTCGCGCTTACAGTCAGGAGCACCACGATGGCCAAAAAAGATATAATGATGAGATAAAAAATACCTACGAAAATTTCTTCAACACCTATGTAAAATATAATACCTATATGTAATACATATCTACATACAAATATAAAAACTAAATATCACGATTTCTATATAACAGACATTTTTTTGTTTTAATTTTCAATACTTCAATTGTACATCTATTAAAATTATAAATGGTTATTTAACTTCGAAATATAATCCATTTTGTTTATTTAAGTATTATTTCTAAATGATTTTTTCTTTATTTTAACTGATAACACACTATACCCAAATAATTAAGATCAACACACTCCATTCTCTGTTTATCGTTTGGTTTCGAGACATAGCTAGTTCAGTGGTGAAACTAAACGCCGCGTGGTACCTCACTGGAGTAAGAAAACAAATATTTTATAATTATATTCTCAAGTGCATATCAAACCCACAGTCGCTGTTCCACAGTGGCGCGATAGCTAAAATATATGATGATATAAATACTTTTTTCTTTTGCGGGATAGAACGTGAAACTTCACTCTGTATTCCACATTTAGCAGGAGAGACAAAAGGAACCTACTGTGAAGACATTTCGATAATTAAACAGGTTCAGATTTGGAGACATTGCAAGTTGAGTGGCAGAGCACAACGCTGCGGAACCCACCACAACCGCGTTCACTCCCAAATGATGTTCCATTGCGACAAGACGGCCATAGTTATAAATATTTTTGCGTTCAATCAAAATTGCTACAGCATAGAGGTTAATATGAAGCCAAATGAGATCACTCCAGTCAAATCAATCATATTTCGATACATCAATCTCCGAGTAACCTTGTACAGTGTACACCTACAGTTGTATTGTTGTTTTTGTGTTGAACTAAATGGAAACAGGTCAGGAATATTTGATGAGCTTAAAAAAAGGAATGAAGAACGAATAAGTTTGTAATTTATGAGGGTTCTGTATTATATTCTTATTTTTTTACAGTAAGTAAATTGCTTATTGTAACCAGCATAATGATAGTAAATAAAGTTGAGTTAAAAATTACAATTTAAATGATGATCACACCTAATGTTATGTTCCTTTCAAGATGTAAAATATATTTTAAATATTTTCTTTCAACCCACACCCTGTCGTATATACAGTGGCACGTTTGTATCTGTGCGCTATGATAGGCATTATGAGTTATACCATTAGGATAGGGAGAGAGAACATTCTGTTAAGACACACCGTTTCCACTTTCCACCGAATTTTTCGAGTCTAACGTGTTAAGTGGCGAAACTCAACGCCGGGCTTTTGCGTTGGTTCCAGAGCGAAGAAATGAAAATATGAATAAATAATAATTAATTCCCTCGAGAGGGGATCGAACCCACAACCATCTAGTTACAGCCGCACCTTTGTGCCCTTTCGCCACTACGGCCTCGCTTACACGCACTTCTAATAGTTGTATCATCATGAAACTTCGCAATTATAATATGTAGATTAGATAACAATAGAATATTATGGTACCATCGAGCTGGTCTGATGATGGAATATGAAGATGACTGATGGAACCTGGGCCTTCACTAGTTTCAGTATATTCGTTTTATTAATATTTTTTTTAACAATTAAGTATATCTTCTATTACGAAATTGATAAAACGTTAGTTTTAGCACTATTAGTTTTGTGTATTGCTTTATACCTAAAGGATCGGCCGGTGACTTTTTAAAATTATTTTCTCCTTAAAAAGTGTCGAAATTATTATTTCTACATGAAAAACAGCCATATCTCTTAATATTAGGGTCAAGTACTAGAAATTAGGACTTTCACGACAAAATTTATCGAGATTACTAAATTTATCGATATTTATTTATTAGGTTATCTATTGACACAATTTCCTAGAACATAGTGTTGCGATAAGGTATCAGCGAGTTGATTGTGATTTTATAATATTGAAGTGATAGTTAAGAAATAAATTATTTAAATTATTGTTTAATAAATTAGACCAACGTCGTGCAATAGGAAGTTTGTCTATAAAGGCGATGGTTATGGGTTCGATCCCCATTCAAAGTAAATTCTTACTTTTATGAAAAATAATTCACCTTTTCGAGTAGGAATTGGCAACAAGACCCATCGTGGAATCCATGACCATCGTGTTTAAAAAAAATATATTAACACGTTGAACTTTGATATGCAATACCTACTCCGACTGACTGACTTTAATGTGGAGATCAGTGTCTTAGCTCTAAGTTATCTCTGCCTAGCCTACTATATGTATGAGAAACGTGACATTTTATTAGTAAAACACTAGGTTCCCAGGTTTCGTCTGCCAATACATGAAGCTAAAATAACTACATATTATTTCAAATGCTGTATGGCATTTCCTTATTTAATTTGAACCCTGAGGTCATCGTCGAATAAATATTGCATAAAAACCAATGTTCGATCACGGTTGCTAATTGTCTCTTAAAATTATTAAATTATTGCTAATTGATACCTCTAGGACATAGATGTGTTATTTTAGTATTAAGACGATCGCAAGTTCAATTCTTATAAGGATAAAGATCGTGAAAAAGGAATTAACCGAAATCTATATTAATTAACATTATTCCTTTGATTGATTGTTTCGCCGACTTTACATGTACATACTTTAAAATTCAATCAAAATTAAAATATCTGTACTATCTCATACATTAAAAATTATCGTTAAATGATAATAAACTGATTTACTATCAACCATATGCTTTCCAAATATTACATAGATATATTTAATGTTGTTATATTCCTAAAGACAGTGAAAATAATGTATTCCCTCGAACGTGCGTTCGATTCCCACTCGGGGCAATAAATAATTTTCATTTCACCACCCTGGTGCGGCGTCAAGTTTCATTATGTGTAAACACACGTAATATTCCAACATAGTCGAGGAGGCAGAGGGAACTTGGGAACCTAATGTTAAGACATTCCGTTTCCCGCTTGTCACCGTATTCTGGAGGTAGCAAAAAGGCAGCAGTTTTGTCCAGCATCAGAAAAGTAGTGCTGCCCTACGATGGTTTTTAAAGCAAAAGTCAATTTAAAATTTAAAAAAATGTAGAAATAACTTAGTGTTCTTTCACTCAACTACTTATTGTTATGTTTTAATAGAAAAATAATTTTCATTTTCAATATCCCATGATACTTATTTAAAATGAAATGTGGTCTTTTATTAAAGCTAGAAAACAGGAAATGAGTTGGGATGTACCTACATACATACATGTACTAAGAAAAATCTATGTTATAATTTTTACTTTATCCTCTACAGGGCTGTCGTTGCTTTATAAATTTTTAAATATTTAAATACGGGATAGAGTAGAGAACGGAGTGTCTTAACACTAGGTTATCTCCGCCTTCCCTGCTATATGTGCAAGTATACTGCCATTTAGTATTCGTAAATATTTAAACATATTGGAGCGATCGTGGCGGCACAGTGGATTCGATTCCCACTTGGAGCCAACACACAATATCTCGACGTCTCTGCATGGGGAATAGAGTGTTTTAACACAAAGTTTACACTGCTTACCCTACTATATGCATATAATGTGAAATTTGAAAATATATATCACACGGCTTTTCATACATAAAACATAACACAAAGAAGGCACCTACGCTGGAACAATTATACTTAAAATACAATCAGTCTCCTGAGAGAGATTTGTAATCGTGACCTTCACTTGTAAACAATATAATCATATACCTACTTATGCACATATGTACATCTAAACTGGATCAAAAATTCCTCTATGTATATATATTCCTCCTCCTCCTCCTTCCTCTATGTATATATATCCCTATATATATAGTCCCTATCAACTTTTTTTACTTAGTAAAAAATAATAGAATGAAAACACAATATAATAAAAATTGAAAAAATAGTGATGTACCCCTAAATATTCCCTTAAAATAATAAATAGGGATTTTTAAAAACATTGACAGCCCTAGACAACTCGTCGTCGTATAAAACAACACGTAACACGATGATGGATGTGACAGACATAAATCATGTCGGGGTTACTCTCGAGCTCGTTGCTATACCACACACCAGTGTTATTGCAGAGTGGTCTAAGTTTATCATTTAATTTTTTGAGTAAGTTAAGATATATTCAAAGAAAATAAAAAAATAAATAAAGCGCGGTGTTAAGTTCTACTACTCAAGCCTCAATGTCTTGAAAGTTTTGAAGAAAATGGAGAAAGGAATCTGTTTCTCTATCTGCCCTGTTATGCAGGTAAAAGTTTGAAGATGGGAATTGAGAATTTTGAGTAAAAAATTTTTTGTAATTAAATTAATTATAAAGTAATCAAATTTCAGAACCCTTAAGTTTTTGTCTATAATCTTTAGTTTATTGAAATAAATTTAATCTTTTAGATATAAAGTCTCAACTTTCTTCACCGTAACTTGGTTAGAGCTGGTTATGGTGTAGTGGTCAAAGCTGTTGGACAGTCCCGCTACTCCCTTCTTTAAATTTGTTTAAGTTTCCTACTAAAAATGTAGATAATTGAAAATAATCTAAAGTAATAGTTAGGCCACTTTGCCTCATTTACTTTTGACAGCTAAGTAATGAGCATTGATGGTAAAATTTCAAGTAAAACAGAAAAACTTAAATGAAGTTTGTTTTAAGTTGAAAAAGCTCCATTACTCATTTCGTGAAATTACATTGAATATTAACTTTACGTGTGACACGGCGTTATTAACACAATCATTATGGAAATTGAACCCGCTAACTAAGTCATTAAGGGGTATGACATGAAGCCCTCGTGGCAGAAAGGCAAAATGTGCCTCCCGCGGAGGAATGAATTATTTTCATTTTCTTGTTTTAGTATTTAAATAAAATATAACGTTGAGTTCCGCCACTCAATACGAAATGTCTCGATAATATGGAGGAAAGGAGTGTCTTAACACTATGTTCTCTATGCCTACTGTGTCTGCTATATGTACTTATAATAATAAAAAAAAACACTTAAAATTTATTTTCTTTTAGATCAGGTCTTCCTTGCAAGTACATTAGGTTCAAAGGCTAGAAGACATTCAAAATTAGATTTTGAGATTTTCTTACATCTATCGATATATAAAAATTAAGCTAATAAACGCAAAACCTATTTTTTAATACATTTCTAATTTTTAAGTATACATACGTTATATTGTTGTTGAAAAGAATTTTGCGAGCAATCTGAAACAAATAAAAAATACAATATTAGTTTAAAAAATATTATAAAATGCAAATAACGTTAAAACGATAATCATATAATGGAACAGGCACAGATAATCTAACTTCTTAATTTTACAGTGAGCGACACATATATGTATATTTTTAAAATGTTTCTTTTATGTTAATTTCTCAGCTATGGTAACAAGACAATGCGCGGCGTTATGTTCCGTTAGTCAAACACAACGCCTCGAAAATTAGGCGATGTTCTACACATCACGGAGCGTTATAATGCGGGATACAGCGTGAAGCTCCTTTTTTATGAATCAATTTTTCAATCATGAATCATTAAAATTATTATTTTTTTAATATAAATCGTGCTTTAGGTACATCCTAGACCTCTATTTCCTGTCAATTTGACGTCATGCACTTACTAGTAGATATATACATACATAGTAAAGGTCGTGAATTTGCGTAAGAATTAGTCAACCGTATGGTTTCAATTGATCATTCTTCTAAGAAATTCGATATAAAATCCTGTATTTCGTGGATTTTTTTATTGATTTTCGTTCTGTGGGTATTTTTTGTAGGATGTTGATCTTTCTGTTGCAACACTTTAATGTTACTGAGACAGTTATTGCGCAGCGGCAGAGGCGCCTATAAAAGCGTCAGTTGTGGGTTCGATTCTCGCTCTGTTAACATACAATGCCACGAAAATTTTAAAGTATATTACAGGTGAGTAACGAAGTCTTTTAACACTAGGTTCCCTTTGCCTTCCTTGTTACACTCGGGATACAACCCGGGAATGTTTAATTTGTTTCGTTTCTTTGTGGAGTTAACGAAGAAAACTGTGTGTTAAATCACTTGGATCTTAAATTTCTGTACATTTAGAGATTTTGGTACCCAATATCCCACTCGAAGTAATTAATTATTTTTTATGTAATCAAGGTAATCAAATCAACATTGGCATATGGAACAATCGTTCCATATGCCAATTATTATTAAACCAGATTCAGAGTTTATGAGGGGAAGTACATAAATAATATACCTATACACGAATAAAATTTGTTATAATTTTTGTTACACTATTTTCCATACAAATTTCGTCACCCATTAAGATGTTAATATTGAAAAGGTCAAAATGCAAATTCCTTAGCACATTTGTGTTCTTTTTAAGAAAATAAAAGACACTTCTCATACAGAAAAGTTGCGGAATACCAATTGATACCTTTCTAAGAAAAGTTCTTACTCAAGCTTATAAAAGAGTGGTATTAACTTTGTAAAGTTTTACAATTTATATATTTTTTAAGCTTTTTAGTAGTAAAATTCACGAAATATATTTAAACAATTATAAATTCAAAATAAACTACAAAAGGGAAATTAATTAAGAATTTTGCCATACTAATTAATTTAAAGATGACATTAGGAAATTTATTTCGCCATAACGACCTGTTTGTTTAATTATTAGTCTTTCTAACTTATTCTGAAGGTCGGGGATTCGATATTTACCGAAGAAGACAAATATTTATATGGAAATCGGTACAAATAAGCGTAATTGAGTGACGTAAAAATTTATCAAACATCTATATCAAATGACACTTTAAAGAAATCTAAATATTTTTTCTGTTATTCGACCTGGGAAAAAATTGCTTTTTAGAAAAAAATTGAACATTAGAAGCGAGATTTGAACTCGTTTCTCTTGGAAACCGTACAAACGCCCCGACTTGTTCTTCTCTGTCTATTTAAGGAAATTTCATAAAATCTACGTATTTTTTTTTTTTTTAATTCTAAAAAAAGTATTTTAATAGACATTTTACGATAATATCAAATGTTACAAAGATAACACCAAACCTTGGACTAAATTGGCGAATGTGTGATTTCACCGGTAAATGTCATTGTAGATTATCTTTAGATATTGAATATGCATAAGAACTTCCATTTACTTAACTTTCTGAGATATCGATGCCAAAAAGTATGAATAAGACCCCAAGTTCTCCTAAACTCGTCGGAATCACACCTGTAATATAACTTTAAGTGGCTAAAAAGAAAAGTGGCTAAAATATTTTAAATTCGATTCCATTCTTAGAAATCATTAAGAGATTTGGTATTGCTTGAAATGATGACTCAAAGAAATCAAAGAGGAATGCCTCCTCTTATGAACTGTTATGCTATAAACAAATAAATATATAAAAACAGGTTCACGCTTTTTCCCGCATATCAGAGTAGGCAGATGATACGTATGTTAAAACACTTCATTCTCCACTTTCCACCGAAACACGTGCTAAGTGGTGGTACTTAACACCGCGCTTTATCTTCGTCGTGTTGAGTGGTGGTTCTTAGCACTGCGCTTATCTCCTTACCATAACGATTAAATGAACATAATTTATTCTTCCCATTGAAAATCGAACCCATAACCTTAACATTTACATCTACGACGGCTTAAAAAAAATTGAATTACAAATATTTTTTTAAATAAATATTCCTTTGATACTACATATTTACACCACCACTAGTATCAAACTTATCGAAAAAATATACAGCATTCGATAACGGTGTAAAGTGCAGTAAGTTCTGAGATATCAATGTCCAGTTCTACTTCTTATATTGGAATTTCTAGTTTTTCCTCAGTTATAAAGTAAGGAAAACTCATGTTTTTCTATATATCTGGCCTGATTAGAAGAGAATGGAATTAGAGGAGAAATGGAGAGCAGAGTAATACGTCACAAACAAAGGTTAAGGAACGATTGATTGATAATTAATTATCAATGTCGGAAATATTACATTTAAACACTTTTTAATAAGTTATTTTTCTGTTTGACCAATTGTAAAAAATAATAAGAATATCTGTGTTCCCCACGCACGCCCAATATTTGAGACATTGGTTATTGAGTAGCGGAGGAAATAAAAAAAAACATTTCTCTGAGTGAGAATGGCACCCACAGCCAAAAAAAAGAAGAAAATAATAAATAGAAGCTCCTTCCAATCCAGATCCATTACTCCGTTACATAATATAATGTATGAATGTAGAATATCAAAGATATTGAGATTAATGTAACAAATGTTCTTACGAGACCTTTGTGTTATATCACATTGTTTCGCAAACTTGGCCGATTAGACCATCGTAGACCTTCTAGTACGCTATGGGCATAATAATTTTCTATACCTATATATACATTTCATATTTTCTATATAGTAATTTTTATTTGTTTCACGCTGTATCCCGCATAAAGCAGGGTAAGCAGACGGGAGTTAGTTTTAAGACATTCCGTTCCAAATCTTTGATTTTTGAGACATTCTGTGTTGAGTAGTGGACCACAACACCGCGCTTTATCTTTTACCAGATCGAGGAAATACAAATGTCAAGGCTTTATAACTTAAGTATTCACAACATCAAACAAACAATGAAATTCGCTATTGACCTCAAATTAAAATCACCTAAAACTAGATCAATATATGCATAATTGATAAAAAATATATGCTAAAATATAACTTATTGCGCAGTAGAAATAATACGGTAATACTGTTTATTTAAAATTAGGTTCATTTCCATAATTTAAACGCATCTTTACGCTTTTTCCCACATATAATTGTATGTATTCAGAGCGTATTCTGGAAATGAAATACCCGTTCTAGATTTTTCACGCGATTTTTCAAGTTTGTGTGTGCTATGTGGGTTTCATTTTATTTTCCCCGCTCTAGGAGATACAGAGCGGCGTTAAGATCCGCCACTCAACACACAGTGTTGTCTTAACACTAGGTTTCCAACCAATTCAAAATAAATAGAATATTTAAATATAATATATAATGTAACATACATATTTATGACTAATCTATTCAATTCTAATATCCTCTTTTCCCTCCAAAGCCACAATAATGATTGACAGCAGAATATCATGATCACTATAGGTTGTAGGTAACTATTGAAATTAAATAAAAAATACAGTTTTTTTACTCCACTACAGTTCCACGTTTTTCGCCGTAGCCGGATTGTCATAAAGAAACTGGTGTTCAGACATTCCATTCTTCTCTTTCCGTCCAAATTCGAGACCAAGAGACGATGGAGAAACTCAAAAGCAAAAGCAAAAGTTATTTCAATTCCCCAAAGTCCAATATAAGGTCAATATAGAGCAAATAATATATTTTTTTAGGTTCATATTTTATCCTGCAAAGAAAGATTTTAAACCTACATAGAAGAAAGCTATTATAAAAACATTGAATGGTGAAACTCAACGT
>FAPY01008575.1:10353-24623 GCA_900067975.1 Heliconius heurippa | reverse complement strand
CCGCAAGGGGGTTGCTAGTTAGTATATAAATAAATATTTACTTAGCAAGAACGGACATAAACATGACGCGAGGTATCAACGTGCGATCCTATCAGACCTATCAGGCCTTTACCGTCAAATATTTTAACATGTTGATTTAAAAATTGTAAATAACTATTATGTATTAATTATTTTGTGTACTACAATAATGGAATTTAAATAATATTGATTGATGAATTGATTGA
The DNA here is from genome assembly GCA_900067975.1 of Heliconius heurippa. Classification (NCBI taxonomy): domain Eukaryota; kingdom Metazoa; phylum Arthropoda; class Insecta; order Lepidoptera; family Nymphalidae; genus Heliconius; species Heliconius heurippa. The sequence continues at coordinate 24,399 of FAPY01008575.1, read as the reverse complement.
TTGACGTATTAATGTGATAGTATAGTTCTCATTTGATGTTCATAGTTAATTTATCTTTTTAAATTCTCTTAAATTCTTATAATTAATTTCTTAAATTCTCTTCGTTCTGTTCTCTTCCTTAGAAGAAAAACGGAGACTACAGGATCAATTTGTTGTCACTACTTTTCCTCAAGAACTGAAGGTATCAAGCTAAAATTAATATCAAATATTCATGTTTATAGTTTATTTCCTCAATGAACCGATCCCACAGACTGCCGTTCATAGTCGAACACTTCTGCCCCTGCACTACAACTGGCCTCAAATTAAAATGTGTAGCTATATTTGAATAACTTTAAATATTGGAAAAAATATATATTATTCTAAATTAAACTGATAAGACATATTATAGATAATAAATTGATAATTAACTTGATAGCTGTTTCAAAGATGCTAGTTAATTTTTGCTTAAAGTCAAAACGAAAAATCCATTGCTTAAATTTAAAATACTCCAAAGTTTCCAATAAACTAGTATACCCAATTAATACGCTTTTATTAGGTGTCGATCTTGTATGTAACCATGGAATTCTGTAGGTATGTTGAAAAATTTAATTTAAACATTATACGTACCTTAGGTGATAATATAAGAATATGGTATCATCGAATCTTTAGAGATTATTAGTAAGCCACTCGAGTGTAGACTTATAATAATTTATAGTTACGAACACAATCTACAGCGTTTGTATTACTCGAAGTTGAAATAGTTATTTTTTGTACTGTGCAAGACTCGAACTAGTTATCTCCGGCCTACTACATAAAGCTTCTTAATTTTAACATTGCTAACAATTTAAACAACCGTATCATTATAAGATTATACATAATTATTAAGCGTTACATTCTACAACCACATACGAGTATGTGAATAACTAACAGTCATTTTTATTGACCTTTCATAACTTCCGATTATATACTTACATATTACGTATAATAAATCATCATCTTATTTTATTTTATTCTGGTGTTTTTATAGCTTATGAATTTCTGAATTCAATTTAATAATTTATTTATTTAATAGCTGAGGTCATCGTGGCCCAGTAGGAAGGCGTCTCACGTACATGCGATGTTTATAGGTTTGACTCCGGCGCTAGTAAATAAAAAAACTATAATATATAATAGTATATATATGTTACTTTTAAATGTGTTTTTTTTATTTCAAAAAGATTCATATATTTGTTATTATCTATTGTTATTTATTTTTAACCGACTTGTAAAGAGATATCAATCTGACTGTATTATTATTATTTTATATTTCTTACTTCAGAAATTATGACTGGGTGAACCGATTTTGATGATTCCTTCTTCACTTCACGTTTTATCTCTAGCGGAGAGAGAGAGAGACTCAGAGTACCACTTTCGTCTCCTCCACTATGATCTACCATGATGACATGATACATGCCCTCTAGAAGGTCGTCATGCGTTTTATGTGACCTTTCTTCAGTATCATCGATACTGTATTTTCTTCAGTATCATCGATACTATATTTTCAAAGGTGAATGAGGTCTCCCCCTCCCTCTTTTCCCACTCACTCTGACTTTATAAATCTTTTTTACCATTTTCACATCACCCATTCAATAATCACAATTCAATATTTATTAAATTTCAAATTAAATTTAATTTCAATAATATGCGGTCAAAGTATATAATAAAGTAACATTAAGCACGATATAATGTATATATAATTAGATAATTCTTTATAATAAGTATCAAATATGTCGAAGAGCAACATAAAATTATCTATACTTTAATATAAAGAGTTATTTTTTTACATTTTCATTATAAATATTAATGAAAGGACATGTAGGTTAAAGGTTGACGAAAGAGGATATCAATTATCAACTCTAATATCGAACTAAATTATACAAGTATTAGACATAGTCCAGCCATTACGATATATTTTTTTGTTCACGGATAATGCAATTGTTTTCTATTTATTTTAAGACTTTATGAATTTAACAATTATAAAATATATATTTAAAAAATATATATATAATCATTTAAAAGAAGAATAATTATGAAATAATAATAATAATGTATATTATCACACGGTCCCTTCTAAGGCATAGCTAATTTTAAGTACTGAGTTTAAGAATTATCGTGCAACTCTAATCACGGGACCATCTTGGTTGTAGAAGATCATTATCATAATTTTAGCCAAATAAGGATTTATTTATACAAATACAAGTTAAAATTTAAAATATTATAAAATAATGTTTTTATTTATACGCGGCCTAATCAATGAATAGAATAAAAGGTATACATTGGAGAACAAAGTTTCTTAGCACTAGGTTATCTCTACCTAGCTTGCTATATAATAAAAAACTAAGATTTCTATTTTCAAGTAAAAATTATCAAGGCGCAGCGTTGAGTTCCGCCATTAAACACGCAATGCCTCCAAAATTCGGGGGAAAGAAGGGAGCAAACAATCTCGGAGCCTACTTCCTCTGCCTAGTGCCTATTATCTATTTGCGGGATACAGTATGATCCTGAGCTTTGATGAGCTTTTTTAATAACCAAACAACACTTTTTAGCTTAAGGGCGTTTCATTCATCTATTCATTAATTATTTTATTTTCAATACATATCTAAAACTAGTATCCTTGAGGTTAGAGAATTTCTTAGAAGTACTCAGTAAATATCATTAATGTTACAAGAAAGACTAACGTGAGCTAAAAAAACTGAAGAGGTCACCTGCACTCCCATCATCTTATGACTTGAGTGAATGTTGCTTAACACTAATTGATCTAATAATGGTTGTACCATTGCGGAATGGATTATTATTGAGATATAAACATAGTTCACATATTATTTGTATTTTTATGTAATTTTCCGATTTCTACGAGATAGAAATATTCTGTTACTTTTTTACATTTTCGGTCTCTTCGGTCTCCTAGGAGATCGAAATTATGAACCGGAATTAAAATAGATACTTGATAAATAGTTTTTCTTTCGAAAATTATTTGAATTCACGACCATTACTCGCATTCTAACATAATCAGGCCTTACCAGGATTTCATTACAAAGAAGTATACAAAAGTTCATAATTTTTATGTATTATAATAACAAACCAAAAGTACACATACATACAAATCCACGAGCAAAAGCTAGTCCGTTAAAAACTATTTAGCCACATAATTATTTCCATTACATTGTAAATATAACATAAAGGCCGTATTAACTTGTAAAAGAAGACGATAAATCTACCTGTTTCATTCACTGTGCTTCACATTCCAATACAATATTATGCAAAATTGCTACTTGCGTTTTGTATAGATCACGTAGAGTTAATAAGAGCTACGAATAGACACGACATATAACTTTGAGAGCCCTTATTTAATCGATAGATTACTTACAATATTTTTTTATTTCCAATTATATAGGCTCGGTATTGGGCCTGTCAAGATAATTAGAGACGAAAGAGTACCAACAAGGATTTATGTAGCAAGAATAAGTGATAAGAGAGTCAAGGGAAGACCTGTGATAATATTCGATAATAACGTTCGAGAATTTGGCATCGATGTTATTGGGAAAGATCGAAGAGGATCCGCCCCAGAGGGTATGTGTGAAGAGGTTGATGACAGTGAAAAGAAAGGAGATGAAAGATGTATGCATCATAGGCTCCGTACTCTGTAGCTACTCCGCTAGGGGTAAAATAAAATTCTGCTATGATAATATTCTGTTCATTTTTAACACTTTAAATTCACTAGCAATGTTGTTAAACTTTTTTTGTTCGCATACAAATAATATGCTTACAAATGTAGAGCAATAAATGGACACCTATAGTTTAATTCCAATTTTCAATTTCAAGATAAATTTAACTACAATTGAAACGAATACAATTCAAAAAATTAACTAAAAAATATTCAAATATGTGAATTTGAATATCACTCAGAGGATCTGACTGCTCAGGCAAATTGCGACGTTGGGATCAACCTTCTTTATCGTGGGAAATATCTTTTACGGATACACCGCCCGAGTGGAGACCAAGACAGTTTATCTACGACTCACGGTCTGGCAGATATAGGCCATACATAACACCGAAAAAAAAAACGATGTCTATACACGTTGTCTATACCTATTTTACATTTCTGCAGTTTCACCGTATACTCTACATTCATTATGGCAGTTCTTAACTTTCATAACTCTACCTGCGTACATCCTGTCAAGTTGTTATTATTTGATGGATCCAAATACAGTACAGTACAGCTAACTAAATTCATAAGCGCCTTTTAAAGATCGTGAGAAAAACGACGATACATAGTTTTTTGTTTTTATTTACTGGAGCTTTATGCGCGTTGAAGTCTTTAGTTCAAAATGAATTCGCAATCTTATAAATCATAGATAAGATAATTATGTTTTGTAATTTTCTAGAGATTCTTGCCGGTATCTTTTTTTTTCTTTTCTATATATCAATCTATTCTGTGGAAATGGAATAAAAAGGAATTGAAACCGGATCTATTTCTTGTAAATTTAAGCACTTACCAATATCGTCACGATAGCGTCCAATTACCGTTGATTTTCAAACAAATTAAGTATATTTTTAGAAACTAATGATGCATTATAAAATGCCAACACAAAGGCCAGTAAAAAAGTTCTCACAAACGACGCTACTACTGTAGTTACGTAATTAATTGCTAATAACAATAATTATATGCTTATTGATCATTACATACGATGAGTGAAAAAAAAGCTGGTAAAGTATTATTGAGAAGTCAAGTGTTCGATGGTTCCGTAAATTTTATTAATCTGTTAATACGTGCACGTGCAGATTTATTTTTTAGAACTTTCACCTGATTCGGATGAGGTCTTTTCAGCCTCATAATTACATATATGTAAAATAACATGCATTGGCTTAAATTCTATATGAGGCCGATTTTGATCTTAAGCCACAATGAACATGTCAAAACTAAAATGGATTTATAGGAAAAATTAACCAAAGGAACCTAGTAAGTAGCAGTTAAGTATTTTCATAACATAGTGTGTTTAGTGAAAAAACTCAACGCCATACTTCTTTCTCTACCAGAGCGGGGAAATGAAAATAAATTAATATAATTATTCAACACAAGAGACAATAATTGTTTAAAGCCTTTTTTACTTATACATTTTTTTCTTTACGCAGTAAGAATTTAAAGGCCATTCGTGGCGCAGAGGCAAACCCGTGCGACTGTAATTGCAATGGGTTGTGGGTTCGACTCCCACTCGAAGAAATTGCCGCCACTAACACGCAATGCCTTCAGAATTCGATGGAAAGTGGAAAACGGAAACGTCTTAATGGGATTGGAGTGTGTTAACTGTAGATTTCCAGGTTTCTTCTGCCTACTCTGCTAAGTACGAGTATGAAGTTAAAAAAAGTTTCAAAATATAAAAGACAAAATAATAAAATCGTGTTCTTTATTAATTACTAAGTTAAATTTCTCCGAATGGGATTTGTATCCACAACCATTACTTACAACCCGCGATGGCATCATTTAAATTCTAAGTTTGATTTATAAATTTACTTAAGCAGCATGTTTATGTTACACGATATTTTATTAACTCAGATTAAATTATACATTGAACTATGGATATGCATAATTGATATAATTTATATATAATTTAAAGATTTTTGAACTAAAATATAAATTAATATTATTTTATACTTTACATTATACTAGGCATTAAGGCCAACGTGGCACAGCCGCTAAGCATCGCTAAAGCGGAGGCTTGTGGGTTCAGTTCCCCACTTGGGGGAAATGACTTATTTTTCCTCGCTCAATACGCAAGTTCTCGAAAAGTAGACATTGTGTCAGGAACGAGGAAAGATGAAGGAGTGTTTCATTACTGGATTACCTCTGCCTACCTTCCAATATGCGTGATATATATCTATATGGAATATTACTTAGCCAATAACTCTTATTAACAAAATCAATCAATGGTGTCATCGAAATATTTGTATTTTCCTTCACAGAACAAATGGTTAAACTATTAAGACGCTATTAAAACGCCCACTCACGTCGAGTACATACTATTGTTAGGAATGCACTGATTCATCTAACCTTACAATTTGCCTGCAACACTCTTAGATATATACATAGATATGTACAATAACAACATCTAAATCTTTATGGAACAGTAGATTTAGTTTAACGTATTGGTTATTGGTTCAAGATATATTTTAATTCTTATCAAAAAAAAAACAAAAACAAAAAAATATTTTTTACATTTTTAAATGTTGGAACTAGAGATGGAAAATAAATTTTTAGGCAAAAGTTAAAAATTTTAACGTAGCCTAGCTTGAAACTGCGTCACTTGAAAAATAAATATACGCACTCTGACCCCTAGACCATACTTTCTTATCAATTATAGTAAGATTTGATTTTTTTCAAAAAAATATTTTCTATAAATTTCTCTTTTTATGTCGTAAATTTTATTGATTACATTTTTAATTTATTTATCACGGTAAAAACTCTCCGTTCCCCATATTCCGCCCAACTTCCACGACATTGCGTGTTGAGTGACAGAACTTGTGAGAATGCCGCGGAAATAAATGAAAAGGAAACATATTTTTCATTTGACATTTACGTTTTTTTTATTTTATTTATTACAATTTCAATTTCTATATTTTATTACAATTTCATATGCTGTTCATGAATTGAATATTTGTATCCAATATTCCCTAAAGCTAAGTACTAAGCTAACTATTCTAGTCACCAATTAAGTATTTATATTCTGTCAAATGCATAAACATTCTTTTCTGTAGGAAGGTTCGTACAGAGCATTGCTATTCTATACTCATAGGTTATTACAAATAATGATAACTTGCGAAAGAGGATGCTATTTACTCAATTAGTCTATAATATTGAAGTATTATTCACACACTTAGAATTGTATGTTGAAATTTATAGTATTTTAGATTGCTTTATCTAAAAGGGTGATAAGTTATTAGTTTAGAACTAAAGGCTGTGGAGGCGTAGTGGTACTGTAAACGTGTGACAATTGTAGGCTCGTCTTTCCACTCGAGGGAATATTTTCTATTTTGTGCAGAATTTTTAAGGCATTGCAAGTTGAGTAGCCTCGTTACTAGAGCGAGGAAAATATAAAACAATATAATAAAATAATTCAATTTAATTGTCAGCGTCGGGAACCATGGCTATCGCGTTAACTGTCCTAGTACGCCACAAGACTCTATAAACAGATTCGAATAAAAAAAATCTTTACAGCTTCATGGTGTATAACTTTTCTGACACTGTTCTCTATGCAACGAAGAGACTTAACGTGTTATATTGCGGAGCTCTACGCCGTACATTTTCCTATGTCTTTCTACCAGAGGAAAGGAAATCAAGATAATTCTTTCTCCTAGAGTGGAAATCGAACACACGGCCCCATCAAAAAACATTATAGTTTTGTATTTTCAAGATTTATGGTTAGCCCCTACTTCTATTTTGCGTAATTAAAAATTAATAGAAATATAAAAAATAGTTGCGATATTAAAAAGTGCACACGTTAACGAAATCGTCCATTCAAATCCATAAACACAAAAGAGATTAAATCAATTCTGTCATTTTCTAGGAATTTAAAGTTTTTTTGTGTTTTTTTTTTCATAATATCTTTTGTTTTACGATTGCAACCCAACGTAATTGGGCAATAAACACATTAAATTAGATACAAAGTATTAAAATATTAATATTATATGCAAAATTACTAAGAGTTAAATGCATTAACAGAAATATAGTTTTAAAATGTATATCAGTATGTTCATCAGTTCGTTTGTATGGACTCGACACCAAAGCGAAAAAATGAAAATATAAATTATATTTTTAAATATTAATAATATTCTAATTACCAAATAGCAAAGCCTGTGTACTAAACAAAACCGCACCAAGCTATTAGTTTACCAACATAAATAAACACCGCTACTTAGATCATTATAATTCAATGCTCAAATTGAAGACAATTCTGACAAATGACTTCGACAATGCCGTTTAATGCATCAGATGATGATTGACAGTCAGAGGTCACGGGTTCGTTCCCAGGCGAAGAATTTTTCGATAGAAGGACGCGCCTTTTAGAGTATTGGAATGCGTTTACCTTGTAAGATTAGCGCTATATATTGATTTTAAATAGTGTATCACCTTTTGATATTTCTATTGTGTATTCATATGAAGCTGTTGTAGTACAGTGGATTCAATTTCCATTGGACGGAATTGTTTTATTTTATTTTTTCGCTCTTGTAACAAAACGAAATACGGCGTTGAATTCTGTCATTCGACATACTCCCGACTATTTTCATATGTCTCGATAATTGAACGGGAAATGGAGAAAAGAGTGGGTTAACATTAGGTTCATGGGATACAGATACATATTTACGGGAAACAATGTGAAGGTATTGTATTAGTATTAGAGGCCTTCGTGGCGTAATGGGATAGCGTATGGCTAACTGTAGGTGATGTAAGTTTGTAAAAGCGTGTAAAAGTCTGTAAAAGTTGTGAGTTCGCTCTCCACTCGAGGGAGTAAAATATTTTCTTTTCAATGTTCTGACGTTGAATACCACTACTTTTACTTAACACTAGCTTCCTTCTACTTACTTTGCTATTGGGAGCAAAGCTTGCTCAAACACAGCTTGAGGCTAGAAAAGGGTGCGTTGCAAAGATGAAGTAATCTAACAGTTATTAAATAATCTTTATATTATTACATAATAGTTGTAACTGACAAATTGATATTTAATTAAATACGAAATAATACATAAGTAAGTACATTATTCGAAATATAACCAAGTGATTTATTATTTTCTATTTGTTTCTTGTGCAGTGCTGTTACGACGGGAATAAACCATATTTCCATTTCTTTTTTTTAATATAAATACTATGTTACTTATAAATACTATGTTATTTGTATGGACCCAGTCTCATTTTTGCATGTAAAAAACTCCTATTAAACTTAATTCGGAGCATAAGTTCTAATTATTTTTACCAAAAAAATTGCTAAATATTGTTTAAGCAAAGATAATCTAATGTCTAGTTAGTATCGCTTCGTTATTCGCTTTTTATCCGAATTCAGAACACTGTGCGGATGGAGTGATAGGACTCTTCATCAAGAGAATTGATTATTTTGTTTAGCCAGAACGATAACATAAATAAAATACTCCACCTATTGAAGATGGAATGCCTACGAAAAAATATCCCGCATTTATTTATATTAGGTGTCCCTATACAATATACATGGTTCAATTTTGCTTAATACAATTCAACTGAGTTGTCCCAGACCTAGCACAAGCAAAAACAAATATGCAACAGACATAAAGGTTTAAAGGACCAAGGTTGCGTTTCGGAAGGTCGGGTCAATGCTTAATACTAAATACTGGGAATTAATATTATATAATATTAATTGAGGCCATCAGTGTACTGTTGATTTTAGCATAAATACATAGGTTAGGGGTTCTGATAAATAAAACTCTTTAATCGATAAATTGTATTATTTATAGGGTTAGTTCCACACTACACTTCAGGGAACCTAGTGTAATGACACTCCGTTGGAGACGTTACGCGTTAAGTAGATCGAGAAAATAAAAACATTTTATTCCCTGGTGGAATTTGACCCCACAAAATTTAAAGCCATCAGCCATCAGGCTATCTTCATGGCTGGATACACTTAGTTCTTTATTATCCATTCCTTAAAGAATATGGAGAGACTAACACAGCTTATTGTTCTAGTATATCAAAGAAACGGAAATAATTAGTAAGTTTTTTTTTTAAGTGAAAATGTTAATAACGATGACTACATAAACTAGCAATTGAACTCACAACCATTACGTATAGTATAGGCTGCAATTGCGCCACCATAACGTCTAATTCTGTGTCAATATACCTTATAATTAAATGTATACAATTTTGTCCATTTTAATAAACTTTTGGTTATATATGGTTCGATAAAAATATATGACACATCACACTTTAGGGTAAGCCTGTTATTATAAATTATCCACAGTTACAAAATTCTAAAGAGAAAAAAAATTGAGGTTTACGAGCAAATTTAATTAGATATTTGGATTGTATGAAGACTTGTTGAATATTAAACAAAATGTTGGAAATGACCTCGTTGCTCAAAATGTGAAACTATTATCTTACGTTTTTTACATAAATTGGATAACTTTATAGAATAATTATAGAAATGCCTTTTTATTTCGTGGTTTACTTCTCTTCTTACTTTTTCTCTAGTGGTTATGGGTTCGACATTTATAAGGAACTAATTATTTTTCTTAGTACTCGTATTTAGTACATATCGATAATGCAAATATTGTATCTTCCTGCTATACATTTTTTGCCTAGCTTTACTCTCTATCCCGCTTATATAAGGTGGGCAAAGAGAACCTAGTGTTAAAACACACCGTTTCTCACACACCACTATTTTTAAGACATTGTGTGTTGAGCGGCAGAACCCAACATCTCGTCTGTCTTATTATAAGAGTGGCAATCAAACCCCTTAATAAAATCTCCGTCCGTTCGTCGAGTCCCGCAGGGGTCGCCTTCCTATCCTCTCAAGTAGGCACATAATTGTTGCTTGCAATTTTTCAAGGACACATTACCCTTTTCCCTAACCACCCGATGTCACTGTAAAAGCCTGTAGGACTAACAGTAATAACCTCAAGTTTGACAAAAAAAACTTCAACTTTCAGGTTTACCGCACTACCGCAGCGCTACGACGGTCTAGGTGTTCTTTCTTGGAGTAGGAATCAAACCCTTAACCATCACGTGTGCAAGTGAGTGAGAGATTTTCTAACTATGCTTTAATAATAATAAATTAACATATAATAACGTAACTTAACAATAAGATAAACGGACGTAATATCAATTTTCCAATCGATTGTCTCACGTAACTAACCTTTTAAAAAGTTGTTTCTGCTAATTGCATTTTAATTAATGTATAATTAAATAAACATATAAGCTGTTGTTTTGTAAGAAAGTTTATGAATGATTTATAGCCTATTTCTTTATCTCGCATACGGGAAGGTGGAGGTAATCTAGTATTCTTTATTCCCCCGAGTGGTAATCGAACACAATTTACAACCAGGCGCGAAGTGTCTTAATGGGGAACCACCTAATTCCCCAAGGAACCTGGTGCTTCACATTGAGTTCCGAGGCTGCCTAATCTGACATGCGCCGTATTCAGATAAAGCAAAAATATTTTTTTTGCTGTAATAGGGTAAGCAATAAGAAACCAGTGCCAAAACACTCCGTTTTTCACTTTCCGGTCCAGGTCCTCTCTGTCTACAGCTACAAACACAACATGTAGCTAAACAAAAATAATATATAATAATAATTAATATTACAACAGGATTTCATTGATACATAACTTTATCACAGAGATACCGATCAAATGGAGGCTTCTAATTAAATGATTATACGTAATTATGCCTTATATTCATAAATAGACCCGTCCTTGTTAGGTTCAGGTCTTAAAGACCCACGTGTTGCCTACGCTTTTTATTGATTAATTACATAGTTGCTAGCGGCGTCTTTGCTAATGTTGTATGTTTCATTAATTTAATTAATATTGGCTGGTTAATTTAATCATAGAGCAAGTTTTGTTTTGATTTTTTATCCAAAAAATATTCTAAATTCAGTTCAGTTTTCCTGAAAGCTTTTTCAGCACTTCTTTACTTAAGTTAAAAATGCCTAAATACTAGTTATTACACTGCCCATACAACTGCACAAAAAAATCACTAACAAATACCAATCACTTATGCTTTTCGACACCCACTGTTGGACATACGGATTTCTAAGCTGGACATAACACGTGGCCTGTCGTACCGCCACGCAATGTCTCGATGAAATATGACAGAAAGTAGGGAACGGTGTATCAACAAGAGGTTCCGTCTACTTACCCTGAAACTGAAACGACTTTTTTTTCAAACCTTATTCTATTACACTCAGATCTCAAAGACCACACTCTGAATTTAACGGGTTGAATATTACTTTTAATAGACTTCAAGAGTTATATGGGATAAAATAATAATAGGCAATAATATTAATTATAAATACTTCATCTACAGTCGGATGGATATCATTAATGTAATTATTAATTAATTGGATATTATTATTATATGTGGAATAGCTTAAATATTACAGAGTAAGTGCTGTGCCAGAAAAATAGTAATAAAGCTGTATTTTTCTTAACTTCAAATGCTATGTTTTTAGAAACATTCAACTCAAATCGACATTTACAAACCATTGCAGGTATTGGATATTTTTCACCTGAGCCAATATAGTCAATACAAACTTAAATAAGCATAAAATTTTACAGCAATATTAAATAATGGACAACACTTTAGTCGCACATCTTTGACAGTTAAATGACTATTTGCATCTAAAATGTAATATTAATGTGATCTGTAGATCATAGATCACGATCCACCTTATTACAATGATAGGCTACAAATTGTACGCTAAAATATCACACCCAAAGGTTTCGTAAATTATCCTATTGTATTTTAAACGTGTCTCAATAATAAGAGCATTTCAATTTTATTTTGCCTCTCGTGGTGGAGCAGCACAACGTCAGGCTGTAAACACGTCGGAAGTGGGTTAATTTCCGATGAAGGAGAATGGAGAATGGTGGTAACCAGACAAAGTGGGGCGTTAATATCCACCGCTGCACACGCAAAGTCTCCAAAAATAGAAAAACGCGTGGGGCTGTCTTAGCACTAGGTTTCCTCTGCCTACCGTACTAGAGTTGATACTCTACTTTCAGTCTTATTTTCATACAGCAATTTCAGTCATATTTGGCAATTGAACCCACAAACGTACCAGTTACAGTCAGACACTGTACCACTTTGCCACGACGGCCCTGAAAACAAAGACGGCATCAGAAAGACTCAAGGGCAAACATGACAAAATTAGACAATAAATTTTATACTGTTGTAGTAATTTTTAGACGCGAACCATTCTCTTTTAAAGAGCAACAATCATTTAGTTTAACATGACTTTTACTACATACTGTAAATTAAAAGCCTTAGAAACACTAATTTTATGTTACTTTAAACAAATTCAGAAGCCAATATATTAATTTTATATAGTTTTTGTTAATGAGTACAGTACGGTCAACAAGTTAGGTTTTAGAACTTTTACACATGTAAAAAATCATCACTCGGAAGTAAAAAAAAATTAAAATCAAATCTGCGCAGCCATCTATAGCTCTACTTCTATATTTACCGTACTGTATGTACCATAGAATATACGCTATTACAGCGTGAAGCTACAAATAATGGGTAAATAGAGAGAAATAAGTGTTAAGACACTCCGTTGCCCACGCATCGCCCAAAACGAGAAATTAAAATTTATTTATTACCCCCCCCGAATGGGAATAGAACCTCAACATGCTGTGCGGCCGCGACGACCTCTTTTAACCGGATTAATTGCACATATTTTGGTTCTGTTATTCTAAAAAAGCAATACGCCAATAACCTCAAAAGTATCTGAAAAAACATTTACAATTCTGTAATCGGACCTCAGACCACCAGTGTTATAATATTTAGATATAATTTTATACATACATTTGTATATAATAAAAATGTCAAGTCAAGAGCAATGCTTAACAGAGTACAGGGAAAACATCGTCCATTAGATACGAGGAAGATAATAAGTAACATTTGATTTATCATTTTGTTTATATTAAATATATATAATGTACTAGTCGTTGCCCGCAGCTTTGATTGAGTGGACTTTAAGGCTTAACATTAAAAATGCGTGATTTAGACTTCTTAGACCTACTAAGACTGCGCTGTCCGTCGGTCTGTCTGTCCTTCTCTCATCAGGCCATATTTCATGAATCGTTATAGAAAAGCAGGTGAAATTTTACAGATGATGTATTTCTGATACCGCTGGAAATACTTAAGAGGGCACCCATACAACAGACCTGATTTTTTTGCAGCTTCTATAGATAATGGGGCGGAACCTTTCATGGAGACGACTCGCCCTTGACCGGTTTTTTTCAATTATCGTAGGAATTTCAAGAAGCACGTTAGTTAAGAAGTGTCAGG
>FAPY01008544.1:0-13035 GCA_900067975.1 Heliconius heurippa | reverse complement strand
GCTCTGTAATAACTTTAAAATATTTTATAGACTTTAGAAGAACTTCCCAGTGTACATTACATAGTAATATTCAACTCACATACGAGTGGGTTCACTTCACATTATATGAGAAAGCGTACCGCAGAGACTTCGGGCTAATATCCGAGTCTTTTCAACCGAAAAACTGTTGTGTTAATATTATATTTGACTTAGATGTTATAAATTGAAATTATATAAAGCTAGCTTTACTACTTCCTTTGGCATCAAATTATAAAGGTTTACACGAATATTTAGCTTGTATATATTTATATATGTACTTAGCTTGTACATACTGTATTTAGCTTGTACAGCTAAGCACTGAGACCGAGGCCAGCCCTGGCTTAGGGGTACAAGTGTCTGACTGTAAATGTGACTGGTTGTAGGTTCAATCCCCACTCAAGAAAATGAAATATTTATTTAATTTATATTTACAGCAGAAAGCTGTTTGTAACTCTAATTAATATATTGATATGAACACATTTCGTTCGCCGCTTTTATACCGTATTTGGCATTGAATATTGAGAAGCGGAACTTAACACTGTGAGTCTGATAATTCTGAGCAGGGGTTGAGCCCACAACAGAGCGTAGGATTCAAACTATAAATAAATAATAATTTATTCCCCCGAGTTAAATGGAACCCACCACCTCCAAAAAATAATGTTATATATAAAAAGTATATATGTATATACTTTTTATAATATATAATTTGTCAAACGTCAGTCCCTTACCTCGGCAAACAAGCCCCGCACATATCACTCTTCTGACCTTTATTAACTTTGTATAGTCATATACGGGTTCGATTCACCAGATTCACGAGATTGTAGTCCATCCATCAAGCCGAATGTCAAAACTAATACGATGTGTGTCCCGTGAGATATTCCCAATAGTAGCTGGTAGGTTTTATGTCCACTAAATTTAAAGCGCTATATAGTAGCGCGTTCAATGCGTTATTGATTGTGGATTCGAATTTGTTAGGAGTTGTAATTATGTACGGGTAGATGCTCTTAATTAGATGAAAGGGGCATAAGAATTGATCACAAGTGAGCAGAAACTAGTAGAAATGTTGTTTTAAATGTTTTTAATTTAAATACGAGGTTTTTACTGCTATTCTTACAAAGCGTGGTGATGCGTTAATATCGGAGACTAACTATGAATAAAGCACATATATATATGTAATTCGTTTTTATGTAGAAGCCTAGTTAAGTTAAAATGTATAAAAATAAGTAAAAACTTGAAAATATTTATATCTTGACATCTATTTGGCATATTTTATAATCATCTAATTTAAACAGAAAATATATGAAGCTATACTTTTTCAAAAAATGTAATACCATCCTAAAATTTAACATACCCAGTGAAGTCTCAAACAGTGTTATAATTATAACCTTCTATGCAGCGTCATCTGATTAAAATTGGCAGTCGATCAGACGATAGAAGAGTCAATATTAAACAACGTGTAACGAGGAATCGAATTGATGCTATCTGTTAATTGTGATGGATTTTAAGGGGTGAAGTGGATTGAATCCTTTTATCCTGGCACATGAAAGAAGTTATCTATTAAATATATATAGTTAAGTTTTACTTGTTGATTGATTTAATTTATATATGAAAGTTATTATGTTATTTATCACAGTATCAGAAAGCTAACGTTATGGAAGTGGTTATAGTGTATGACTGTGAATGCGATGATTATGGGTTCGATGCACAGTTTATGGAATGATATATTAAATTAACTTTCATTTTCCTGTTCTGATAGATGAAGCGTAGAGATGACGTACCATTCAATATACAATATCTCGACAATTTGGCGGAATTTGTGGAATGATGCGTCTTAGCTCTAGGTTCTCAGATTTTTGTATGCCCTACGCCCTTATAGGGCCTGGAAACTAAACGAAAAACTGGCGTGAAAATTAAAATAATCCCTGAAGTTAGTATTGAAATTACAACCATCACGTTAAAAGTCAATGCCGCCTTGCTAAGTCACATCCCATAGGACTAAATCGTGTTTAAAATTTTTAAAAAGTAACATTTTCACATGTCACATTTCAGAAAGAAATCATGTCATGAAATGTGTGTCATATAAATTTTTGCTTTCCACAAATTTTAGTTAGCGTCATTTAACTAATTTGTTAAATTTTCTTTTCAGTCTTTTAACTGTGTTAGTTAGTTCTAGTTTTAGTGAGTCATAGCTGTTAACAAAGCTACGATAATTGTTTTGCAAACTGCTACATGGAAACAAATTCTACGTAGGTAGTAGTTAAATAAATCGAAACATTACAAAATGAGAAATGAAATATTTTTACTGTAAAATTTGCCATAGATTTTTAATTGACTGAAGTCGATTATCCTTTAAAACAACCGTTCAACAATCGATCGTTAACCAACCGGGTAGAAAAGTTTCGGAGTACCTGTATACGAGGTTGCCTCAGTTCTGCTATATATGGAATAGAGAGTGAAGAAATTGGATTATTCAATAAAATGACAATTACCTATACCATAAAAATGATCTCACGGTCTCTCGGATCTCAGTACGTACATTAGATAGATGTATCTATTATAGATAATAGATATATCTAGATATATGTAGATATATCTATTACTATTATTAGTACTACAAAAACATACTATATCTAACAAAATATAATACATCAATTAGAACAATGGTACTGTAACAGGACGGGTTGTTACAACAATATTATGATTAACTTACGCAAATATTATTTCGTGATCAATTCACTGTTGACAATAATATTGGTATCTAGTGTACGTTGAAACGGTTGTGACGTCGAAATAGCGCAATTTATTTGGTATATTAAACTCAAATTAAACTCATATGATAGTATTGTAATCTATGAATTATCATAATAATTGTAATTTGTATGGCTAATTTGAATGTGATTGATATTTACCATATTTGTTAATAACTGGTACGGGAAAACAGCTTTTAGCAAGTTGTAATATTCTTAATTAATTTTTTTTTTTAAATATTAATTAAAAATTAATTAAGAGAAATGTATTTCTACAAGTAGATAACCATGAAAATATTATTTTTGTTTTTCACATTATTTTTCTGTCATTAATTTAAATTACGTACATTTTTAATCTGACGTTACTTTTTTAGCTTCACCTGTATCCCGCACATAGCAGGCAGTTCCTGGGAACTTAGTGTTAAGATATTCCGTTCCCCACATTCCGCCGAATTTTCAAAACATTGCGTGGTGAGTGAACGCACTCATTGCCGCGCTTTGTCTCGTTACCAGTGCGAAGAAACGAAAATGTTAAATATTCCATTGCCTCGAGTAGAAATCGAATTCACAGTAGCATTATTGTGCCCTTACGCCACGACTTACCTTATTTGACAACATTGTAAGTAAATTTTATCAAAACTAACAAATTTCTTTTACCATAAATTTTGAAGATAAAAAATATTTCTCTATACTAATACTAACTTTAATAGTAAAAGTTTATAACATGATTGATAGTACTTCTATAGGGGTGGAGACGCCGCCTGCTACTATGTGATTTTTCACGCAGATCAGTTCAGTCATAGCCTTTGTACAGCATTTTCATTTTTATTTTGTAAATCATTTATTTTTATTTTAATATTAATGTATTTTTAATATTAACGCTAAAGTTAATTGATTTGATTGATATATCTATTTATTATCTAATAATCAGTTTGTAAGCTTTGACTTGACGTACAAACTGATTATTAAATATATTAACGATATGTTTAGAATATTACCGTAATATTTTAAATATTAAAAAATATTTATATAATTATTGTAAATAATTCTTATTAGGATTTTCTTATCTAACTGAACTGTGGACTCTTAGAATATTAGTGTTCCGGTGGCGGGGGTGCCCGCGAATAGGGTATGCTATTTCTTTATTTTTCATTTTGGCGGATAAGCGTATAACGATACGGTATCACATCTAAAATGCTTGTTACTTTCAAACCCATTCAGTATAAATTACAAGTAATATCCATTTTCCTCTTAAATACATCATTTACATCTTTTAGTGAAAACTGAAATCCGTTGCGTAGTTTCTTGGTTGAATCGTACAACGTCGGGCAAGTGACTTTGAATGCCTACCTACCGTAATACTTATATTTAAGATATAGTATAAAGATATTCTTATTCAAACTAAATAGACTATAGACTTATTATAAGTTTATCAGCGTTTCCTATTTGAATATACTATCAAATGAGATATATAGGCTGAGCTGACGCTAAGCTCTTGTTCGATGCATATTTTTTCATTGCCACCAATAAATGTTATTTTATATTACGCATGGGTACATCATTTAACTGAAGTTTTTAGTTCAAAATTGCTATTCGTTAAATATATTGTCACATGTTTTGTGGGACTACATATTTGTTGGTCTAATAAGACGATAAGACCCAACGATTATGGATTCAATCGACTCTCAAAGAAATTATTATATCAAAATGATGATGATGATGAATGATTTTCCATCCCTTGTAGACAGAGTCTTCACGCTTGATTTCCTCTGCCTAATCTGCTATGCTATGTTCCAAAGATAAACAAAAATATAATAAATGAATAATTGAATACTCTACATTCAACAAAAGCAATGGATGTACATAGGTATAAACGTTTACCATTTCCAGTTCACTCACAATCTGTGTGTAAAAGAGCGCTAATAAAATGTTGAATGCGCCTTTATTTTATAGTTCATTACCTAGTAAAGTAAACGAACTCTTGTTAAGGTAGTTATTAAAATCATAATGAACAGATTGTTTACTGAAGATCTGCGATATTATTTATTTGTATAACATAGTTTCATAACATTATATTGATTGGTTTAAAATTGAATTTTTATTAGCTTCGCGCTGTATCCCGCGCATAGAAAGGCAAAGAGGGAACCTGGGAACCAGTTTTGACACTCCGTTCCAATTAAGACACTTTCGTGCTCCGGTTTCCACTGAATTCTAGAGGCATTACGTGTTACGTGGTGAAATTCAACGCCGAGCTTTGCCTCGTTACCAGAGAAAGGATTATCTTTCTACATTATCTTCATTATGAAGATATTAAATATTTCAGGCAAAGCACGGCGTTGAGTACCGCCACTCGACACGCAATGCCAACAGAATTCGGCAGAAAGTGGAGAACGGAGTATCTTAATACTAGGTCCCTCTACATACCCTGCTGTGTGCGGGATACAGCAAGGTTTGCTTAGATGTTTTTAATATTTCATTACATCAAGTGGGAATCAAACCTACATCTTGTAGCGTTTATAGTCGCATGATTGTGCCGCTATGCCACGACTGGCCTCTATAAAAGTAATATAAAAAAGTAATGTAGTTTAAAATAGAATAGAAGTACCTACTCGTATACAAAATAAAATTCATTTTATTATTCTACACACAAGTTACTTTAAAGTAAATGAATATATTCTTTATAGAATATATTTTTATCACACCCCATCTTTATTGAGATCTGGGAATAAATATAGTGATAGTAAATTCTATATAAAAAAATACAGTCGAATTGTTATAACCTCCTTTTCTTACAGAAGTGCGTTAAAAAGGGATAGAAAGATTGAAGACGTTGTGAAGAAGACTGTAAATACCATAATTGGGGACTGGACACCCACTTGATGGAATTATTATAATTATTTAAACTGTTTTAGTTTTCTTGAACTGATAGATAAAGGCATTGAACAGGCAATTTCCAAAAAAATGAGCCAAAAGTGGAGAACTAAGTGTCTGGTTCTGGTTCCTTTCCTATTTTTCTTTATTTAATTGAGAAAAAATATATATTTACTCATTCCTAAGTAAAATTTCGTCCAACACAACAATATATTATCAAACAAAATTTAAAAACGCTAAACCAACCCAAGGAATTATAAAACGGTAGACGTTATTTAAAAACCACAACTAAAGGATTCCTATAACCCCACGACGCCTGAAGTCGCTTAGAACGCTTTGTAAAATGTAACAACTTTAACCATAACAATAAACTTGTTATTTTTACGTTCACCGCGATCTTAGCGTTAACCGTTTATTGTGGGATGGAATTTGTTTAAAGCCAATAAAAAGAAAGGAATAAAATAAATATAAGTATTTACTGTACTGTAGAATTAACCACTTATGTGAGATTTAGAGTTTGAATTGGATTGTAGTCTAACTTATTTCAAGAAATATCTCATTTGGTTTTCATCTTTGACGTTTGTCGCTTTTTAGTAGAGTCCGTAGGTAGAGAGAAAGCATAGTGTCAAAACACTTCGCTAATGAGAAAATCATAAATATTCAGTCAAATATGTTTCTAAAATATCGGATATTTATAATTATTTTAAAGAGGTTTACTTATTCAGAAAATTTACAGTTGTTAAATAGCCAGCTTTAAAGTTTGAATTTTCAGTGTCCCTGGTAGTTTATGCTAGCTGACAGTCCTCAACGTTGCGCTTTGCCCAACAAAAGCTTCGCGCAGATTAAAAAAATCTGTATGATAAACAAACACAAGTAATTGCCACGAGGATAACAACGCGTCGCGTCGTCTGGCTTCCTACTAAGAGTTGTGGCAAAATAAAATGTTTACAAATGAAAATAAAAATTGCAAGGATATTTTTTTCATTTTCACACATCTTATGCAGAAAGTAAGATTTTTTTTAAATCACTCCGCTCTCTTCTTTTTGTCATGTCTAGATACAACAATATTTATACTATAATTTGACTGGCTAGATCAGAAATACTATGCGTATGCTCTACATACGCCTAAAACTAATTGTGTATAAGCGCTACTTATTTATTTAATTTCGAAATTTATTGCATCTGATAGGAGTTAAAGCGGCAATTTTTATTTTTCCCATATTTTAATTTTCAAATTATGAATATCATAATTTTAATATAAAATGTTTATTTACAACCTATTAGACATAAAAGAAAATAACATCTTTGAAAATAGTCTTGTTAGAATCTTAATAGAAATTATTGTTTGACTTTAAATCGTGTAACATAATTTTCTAATAAAAATATTTTCTCACTCATTCTTATATGAAATTCTGGTATTTTTTTAATTAAATTGAGTTGACAAAAAATAAATAAAAAGAAAAAAATTATACGTTTGATTGTTTTTTTCTTAACCGATTAGACAATATTGTGGCAAAAATGCTACTTTACATTTTAATTAAAAAATATTAACATATTAATAAAAATAAGACTTTAATTGTTACTTTTTATTATAGTCTTTTAAATTTTATTGATCGACATTAAATATATAATAATGATTTATCAGTACTATTGACTTAACAAACGGCCAATTAGGTCCATACATACAAGTGTCATTGTATTAACGTAAGATTGTCCGTGTAATTAGCAACATTCCCGAGATCAGAGATTAATTTGTGCGAGTATCTCTACTATATAAGCCTCATTAAACATCCATTAATAATTATATGTTGAATTTCTAAATGTATAACATATAAAATTTTAACAGAAATATTTTTATACAAAACTAAGTGCGAGGCCGGCGTGGCGCAGGGGCCCAGGTTCCATCCTCCTATTGAGCAGATTAGGAGGATTATGACGGGATAAACGTAAAGCTAAAAAGAACATAGAAGTATTTAAAAATTAGACCATTTAGACGCAGTTAAACATCGTAGGTATATCTAACTATAGCACGATGGTCCAGGGCTCGATAGTTCTAAATACTCCAGCAAGACAAGCTTTGCCAGGATCAAGGCGTGAAACTATAAGTGTCATCTAAAATTAACATTCGTAAATTAAAGTCAGTAATCATTTTTTTACTTTTTGTATCATAAAAAGCGTAGTTAAGTACTTGTTATTAAATTTTAAGCGGGATGTTATAATTTTAGGCCCATTTCAAATTCAACGCTGTGAAAATAAATAATTTTCATAGCTTAATAGAACATAAAAGAACTTTCATAAAAATGTAATACTTAAAAAATTAACAATTTCTCATTTTGTTCGTAAAATTGTACTTAATGTAATTAAGCTTAATTAAGGTTTTGCTTTTATATTAATATTTACGTAAATGAAAGACATAATGAGTATCAAAACGTCAGTATAATTTTATTACGGTTTCAAGATATCTTTGTACAATTTATACAAAACAATAATTTTATTAAGACTAATAATTACAATTTAAAAATTACATTTATTTGCAAATTCATAATTATTAAATCTAATATCACGATTTAACTTAGTTATATAAGTTGTCAAGCAATAATATTTGTAAACGATAACATCGCAAACACATTTTTACATATACTCTTACAATAAAAGCACTCTGCTCATATAGTTGTGATAAATGAGTTATAAATTATTTTATAAAATCCATATAATATACATAAAATAGGATGAAAATATATTTATATATTACAATTGTAAAAACTTAAATACATAAAGATTTCGTAAAATATAAAACAACCACATTGAAAATAGTTTTTATAGCAGTAAGAAATGTTTCGTAATAAAAAAAAACAACATAAAAAAAATATATAACACGAAGCACATAGAACAAAATAGTACAAGTGGAATTTACAAATATCTTAATCTATTTGGTGTTGTTTTACAGTGAATTTTGTGTGAAAATATATCACACCAATAAACTTTATAAATACAATTAATAATAGTTTAATATTTGAAAAATGTTTACGTTATCAGACTTAACATTTTCACGCGATCTTTGTACACAATATTGTATCGACATTACTCACAATTTATATTACCTCTTGCTAATAACAAAAGGTCGATTTACGTATGTGAAAATTGACCAAATATACATAGATTAATATTTATTAGTATACTCAATTATGATGTACCTATATACAATTCGAAACAAATAGGACTATTCAAGAATGTGCCATTAATGAATTATGGTGTAACAATAAAGAGGAATAATGCAATTATTCAAGTGAAGTGTTAATATACAATGTTTTCACACAAAATATGTGCGGCCTTTTGCGGTGCACGCCATAGAACGAGGTACAGTGGGCGAAAGATCGTCAACCCTAGAATAATCATGGCCATTGCCTGGGGATAGCCTTAGGTCATAATTAAAGCGGGGACATGTCCTGTTGTCAATGGACATGTAACTATTGTTGGAATTGTTCCCTTCCCCATATGTGTTATCGGACGACGGAGAGCTTTCATTCTGCGATGTTTCTCCGTCATTCCTTTTACTGTATTGCAAAGAACTCGAATAATTCTGCCTTGAACAACTATCATTTGTGACCGGCATTGTAGTGTATCTCAACGTCGGCGTCTGACGTAATGACTTCTTGAATACGCTCTTCTCAGAGCTCTTTACTGTGATAATGGTGTCGGTTGAATTAAGTAAAACGATAAATCTATCCCAGAAACGCGGGTCGTTCCACGATATATTTTTAAACTTATCTAATACAAAACAAAGTTCATCGTTTATTTGGTTATTATCTACTATCTTAATGAATATTACCTTATTCAAGTCGCTACGATTTAAAGACTTTAAGTAGCTATAAAACATATTCTTGAAATGAAAATCACAAAGATCGTTACAAATGAAGTTGGTCGTTAACACGATAAGGAGGCGTTTAGATAATTTTGAGGATTTTGAAAAGCTATCTAATGTTAGAATATTCAAGGTAGATTCATTCAAAGGAAACTTTTTTGAGGACATTTTTCTGAATTCTATTTCTGTCATGATGTTGTGATAAATAAATTGAGTATCTTTGGTATTACATATCACATAGTAATCGTACACATGGTTTGGATTGCCCTCCAGTGCGTGATCGACATTGGGGCACGACTGTTCTTTGAATAAAGGCACACCATAATTAGTGTACAACCAATCACTGACATCGTATCTGAAAGCATAAAATATAGCACCTATGAGACATATTATAACTACAATAATAATTACTCCACATATAATCGCGAAGTAATTATTGGGAAGAAATAAAGATTTAGAGACTATCTCGTTTCTTGAAACCGTTGTATCGCTTATCGAGCCCAGATATCCTTTGCAATGGCTTAAAACGGAAGCAATTGTTATTTTTGTAGGTTTTCCCTCAGTATCGGTGCAAAGCATTTTTTCTGGATCCCCTGGGTCTCTACGAAGCCAGGAATCTAACTCTGCTATGCTTTTGCAATCACATGAATATTGATTTCCTTCTATAGAGACATGTGCTAGGCTTTTAGAGGACGAAGCTAACAGTTTCCAAGGGAAAAAATTGACAAGCTTATTATCATCGATTCGAAGGACCGACAGAGACTTCAATGAAGAAAATGTGTTATTGGCAACGTGTACTATAGCATTATGATCTAAATACAATTCATTCAGGTGATTTAAATGGACAAATTCATCCCCTTTCAATTCTACTAATTTGTTATTTTCCAAATGTAAAACTCTTAATGACTCAATACCCTTAAAGGTAAGATTATTTACTTCCTTCAATTTCGTATTATTTAAGTACAAAACTTGTAATTTCTTTTTACCGATAAAAACATGATTTCCCAAATTACTTATATCATTTCCATCTAAATATATTTCAGTTGCATCCATAGGAATTCTGTCGGGCACCTCTGTATAGCCAGCATTTGAACAATCAACAACATTCGCGTTCCACGTAATGTCATGATAACAGCGACAGTTATTCGGACAAATCATTTCACAATCACAAGCAACAAAATCACAACAATGGCAAAGAGCGAAGCAATGACTTTCGTATGGACATAAAAAATCAGAAGGTGACATATCTATTATCTTCTTTTTCTCTTTAACTCGTGAGTGAACCAATGTACAAAACGCTTTATCGAGATCTAGCACACGTGGGTATTGTCGGCTGTGACTTAAATAATTAATGCGTTGGATCCATTCCATAGAGCAGTCACAAAGAAATGGATTTCCACTTATAAAGAACTCCGGTAAGTCGCTATCTTCATTTATTTGATCTAATCTAAAAGCATTCATATCGAGCTGTCCTATTTTATTATTATTTAATGTTACAATTGACAACCTTGACAACTTAGAAAAAGTGCCGACATGTATATGGCGTATATTATTGTTATTTATATATAATTTTTCAACTGATTTTGGTATTGACGTAACTGTTAATTGTGTTATGTTATTGTAACTTAAGTCTAAGAGCTTTATATTAATATTTGAATTCATGTCATTATTATGAAATGTATTAATGTAATTCATATGCAAATCTAACCAGTCTAAACTACTTGGAAAACTATCAAAACTAAACGAAGATATTTTATTTGCAGACATATTTAACCATACTAAATTATTTAATGTAGAAAATATATCATCAAATTTCGTAATGTCATTACCGTCCATGCGTAGAAGTTTCAAATTAATATTTTTACGTAAACAACCAGATGCAACTACTTTCAATTTATTAGAGGCTAGATTAAGTACCTGCAACTGAGGTAAATGCTCGAAAGTATCCTCATTTAAATGAGTAATTTTGTTATCTACGAGACGCAAACCAAAAAGTTCTGTCAGACCGCGAAAGTTTTCTCGGTTTAAATGGGTTATATTGTTGTTCCCTATGTCCAAGGATCTGAGGGACCGTAATTTGCGAATTGAAGAAGGAATTGAGGGTAAAAAGTTATCGTTCAAGCCCAAATCCTCAATCGTAGTCATATTGTCAAACGCGCTTTCATCAATGTGCTTAATTTTGTTATTATCCAAAAATAGTTCGTGCAAAACATGCAAATCTGTAAATATATGTGTATGAATATGTAAAAGTTTGTTATTTGAAAGTGTTAGGGAATGTAAATTTCGCAATTCTTCAAATGAATGTTCATCTATAGATGTTATCTCATTATGTTCTAAGTTTAGTTTTTGCAAACTGTATAAGTCCTGAAACATATAACGGTCTATTCTACTGAGTCTATTGTAAGAAATATTTAAAATAACCAAACGCAGTAGTCCTACAAATGTCCCTTTATTTATCCACTGACTAGTTAATTCATTTCGAGAAATATCTAACACCTGGAGATGCTCCAAGCCTCTAAAAAGTCCAGGCGGCAAAACGTTTATTGTATTGTTACTTAATATTATTTCCTTTAGAAATTTTGTATCAGAAAATATATCTGGCGGTATACTATTCAAAAAGTTACTTGACATGTTCAAAACTTGTAAACTAATAAGACCCTCGAAGGCCCCGTCTTCGACAGCAGATATTGCATTATTCTGCAAATATAGTTTTAACAACGAGCGTAACTTAGATAAGCTGTT
The DNA here is from genome assembly GCA_900067975.1 of Heliconius heurippa. NCBI lineage: Eukaryota > Metazoa > Arthropoda > Insecta > Lepidoptera > Nymphalidae > Heliconius > Heliconius heurippa. The sequence continues at coordinate 795 of FAPY01008544.1, read as the reverse complement.
TTCTCCTATAACAATTAAATCATTGTAAGACATATCTAGAGTTTCTAAAACTAAATTACAACTTTTAACACTTAGATTTTGTTCTCGCAAGGAATCGGAGAAACCGATTGTTTTTATATTTTGCAAATGATTTTTAGTCAAATTCAAAGTTTTCAAGCTGTACAATGAACAAAACGTATCTGTTTTGGTGCTCCAAATATTATTGTCACTTAAATCTAACTCGATTAACTCACTTAGATTCGAAAAAGCATGTTCATTTAGTTCCATAGTAATTGCGGACCATTCACTGTTTTGTGTTGTCACGTGCAGAGTTTTAAGGTCTTTGAAATTCTCGAACGCACGTGCTGGTATCTGACGTATCTTACATTTATCAATGACAAGGTCCCGTAGCTTTCCTAGGCTCGAATGTTTCCCGGAGGGTTTTTCCGATTGTGCTGCGAGTGTGCTCTCGAAGAATAAAATCTCACTACATTGTACGTGCAGGGAAGTTATTTCGTCGAAATGGGTTCGGCTAATGTTTTGCAACAGATGATCCAAACTGCTTATCGTTCGTATTTTGCAAAAAAGTACTGCATCTTCGGACGAGCTGGCTTGAGAAGTGCGATAGGCACAGTCATGCGGCATGGCTGCCGCGATACTCCTTTCAATAACATAGTAGAATAACACATACACAATGAAATAGTAAAAATTTCGACGCTGAAGTCTATTCACAATAGTTTGTTTTATTGGCATTTTATGTCCGTTTGCAATTTGCGGTGAGGCATCGAGGTCGGCAGTGCCATTTATAATGAGGCG
>FAPY01008522.1:0-12417 GCA_900067975.1 Heliconius heurippa | reverse complement strand
TTCAAAATTCGGCGGAAAGTGGTGAACAGAGTGTCTAAACACGAGGTTCCCTCTGCCTACCCTGCTGTGTGGATACAGCGTGAAACTGATTTGATTTAATTTTTAATTTAAATAGTTTTCCCTATATACGGTAGGTAGAGATAAAACACTGTTCCGTACTTTACCCCCAATTTTTAAGGCATTGTGAATTAGTGATGAAACTTAAAAATAACTAACATTAAATCGCTATAAACTATTACTTGTCCTTTCTGAGTATAATGCTAGTAGTAATAAGCCGACTTCAAGTTCAAGACCACATATAGATTTAATTTTCTCGCTATATTATTCATGTACCCTTCGCCTTAACCACTAGCAACGAGTACAAATGTACCGAATGCACCGAAGAAAACGGCCAGCTTGCATTTAAAAGGTAAATAGAAACTCTTCACACAAATATAGCTCTTATTACACTTAAAATTAAGTTTTATTTTCGATTATTATTTGCAAACGTGTGTCATATCTCGTATAGCCAGTTGAATTATAACAGTTATTGTTCGAGGCTTTATATGAAAGCGTGTAAATATTTTGTTAAATATATGCTGTGCACGATAAGGCTTTGTGGCTTATAAATAAGTGAATACGTAACATCATCATCACGAAAAAGCGGTAAAAAAATGTATACGGAAAGATTCTTAAGAACATATTTATTCTCCATATATCGCGCCCTAAAAAGAATTAAAAATGAAACAGGAATATAGATAATATAAAAATAGTTCATTGGGGTTCAGTAACAGCCTCTCTGAAGTACGCGCGATGGTTGTGGTGTCGATCCCACTCTGGGAAATGAAAAACATCATTCAACACGTAGTACAAAATATCGTTAAACGATTACAAACTGCCTTATCAAAAGGCAAAGTTGAAATCCAGTGAATATCAAAGAAAAGTTAATGACTTTCTTAGGCTAACAACAGCATTTTTTTTAATTTACTATAGAATCTTTCAGATCAAATAAAGAATAGCAATCTCATGAACATAGATAATAAAGGTTTATCCATTGACTTTCAATAACAAAGGCTGGTATAAACGAAAGAGAAATTAATCCGGTAGGTGTTTCTTCGCGCTCCACTGGCTCGACAAAAATACTGATTGAATGGATGTTTAATCTATTATCAAAGTGAAGTTTAAAAGTCAGCGAAAATTTTGGGAGTCCAATGATTCATACTAAAAAATGTTTAAAATTCCTTCAGTTTGGCACAATATATGTCGTTAAAAGTAAATATAATACTTCAAGTTTTATTTATTGATGTATTTAAAAACTTACGGTCGCATCAGAGACCTCCATTAAACTTTAGGTAAATCGTTGCATTTGCATACATGTATAAAGGTTTTAGTTATCTTTAGAATCTAATAAGGGTATGGTTTTTTGTCATAAAGCTACAAAAGACTATATTGATAGTATATCGAAGTAACGTCTGCACTAAAATTTGCTAAAAACCCAACGAGGCTCACAAAAATGACGATCTAATGCCCCAAGGCAACTTGGAACAGATACCATAATATAAACATCAGTATTAAGAGTTAAGACCATTTCTGAACGAAGCTATAAATGCATAACATTTAATATTGAAAATATTAATTAGTATCTTTATTTATTCCTACAAAACTAACAATTAGCACTTAGATCATATGTTCACTGTCAACACTATACGTCTATCGCACACTAAGCAATGGGTCGTGCGAAGAGAGATGAGAGAAGGAGAATATCCGAAATACGGCTAGCGCTGTGGGTTAGAGCTGTCAGCGGACAGTAGGAGGCTCCTACTGCCTGCCGCTGCTCTTAGCGTGAGAGAAAGGGAAGTCTGATAGGCTAACGCCGTAACGCGATTTACTCTCCCATAAAAAATAGTTTCTAGAAATTTCCTTCTGATTTACCAAATTTATACATTATGATAAGGTCAAAATGCATAACAAACGTTATCAACTACATTAACATGATGTTTTTAATACGCCCATATTAATTACCCGTAATGAGGTCATTTTTGAGACCTGGTGATAGCATACTTATTATTTAATAGTTAATTTTTTCTCAATATTATTTTTCGAGAAATCGTTATCGCTATACTAACAAAAAATGTAAGTTAATAAGCTAATCTTTTAAAATTATGTAATATGAAAAATATATATTTTTTAATTATATTATATTTTTTTATCATATCGACTATCCTGATAGTGGAACAACGTCTGACTGTGCCTGTGTCTTTCGCAATAGTCGCAGGCTCTATACAATCGGGAGAATTCGAAGAGAATTAATTTCATTTCTTCACTAGAGACCCACGCAGTTTCTCCCTATTGAACTTTTTCTTATATTATAGTCAAATTGCACCAAAATTTTACATAAATTGTAGCCTATGCGTTATTCGGATGGAAAAATTGGTATTAACTAGAAAGTTTCATCTAAATTTGTTCAGTAGCTTGTGCTTGAAAGTGTTACAAATATACATCCTCACATTTTTTTAATATTAGTAGAATAGAATACGATAAGATTTCTTGTGTTGAGATCCGGCTCTCAATACGCAATGCCGCGAATTCCAGAATTGACCGTAAAGCAGGAGACTAAGTTTTTTATGCCCACCCTCCTATGCGGGATAGCGTAAAGCTGATAAAAATAATCACTAGATTATGGGTACCTATCCTATTAGATGGTACACACTAAGATTTTTTTTTATTTTAGGTAGGAACACGTGAAGCATACGACCTGACCTCATTGATAAACAGCAAAGCTCGCGACCCAATTGCGTTTACAAGATGAAAGTTCTATAAAAAAAACCGTTAGAGACTTGTTTAAAAAACCTTTGTCTATCTTGGGTAACACATTAGGTGTTGTGAATGTTACATTTTCGTGAGTTAAGTTGAGAGCATTTGTGGCGCAGAGACACGAGCGTGCGACCGTAAACGCGACAGGTTTTGGGTTCGATTCCCACTCAAAGTAATAAAATATTTTCTTTCCTCGCACTGATAACGACGAAAAGCGCGGCGTTGCTTTCCGCCAATCAACACACAATCCTCCAGAGTTCCCTATGCCTACCCTGCTATGTGCGAGATACAATGTGAAGCTGAGTTTTTTTAATTCCTGAGCATGTCCGATAAGTATATGGGCCTGTATTCCACTGAACAGATTTTTTAAATATTTTAAACATTACTATGCCTCAAAATGAAAAAAAAAACCTATTTATTTAGCAATATATTATTTATTACATGTAAATGTTATCTAAGATTTTCTTATCAAAACAAACATGGAAAACATCTATGGTTAAATGCTGTCACAAAATTTATAATTTATTGATTATTAAAATGTACTGCAAATCAAATTCACTGAAATATTAAATATAACTTAATATTATTTTATAAAAGAATGATTAAATATGAGAGTTTATATTTTTTTTCTCATAGATGGAAAATCTTCAATCAATAAATAATCTTATAATTGTCCTTGTAAATTAAAAACAAAGTAATACTGGTTAGCATTACATAATATATTAAATAAATCTGTTACAGAGTAAGTTTTTTAATTTCACGGCATAACCTGCAAATAACAGGGCCAGCAGGAAATATTTCACTCTATTTTTAAATACTGCTTGTAGTGTGGCCCAGGAGCTGTTAAATTCCACCACATAGTTCCAATAGTTTTTTTTATAACCTTATGAACCTAGAACTCATAGTGTTATTCAAGTTTTGACATATTAAAAAATTATAACAAAAATAATTTTAAATGTATATAATCTTGGAATTGCTTGATCACAAAATATTGATGACTAACACATTTAAAAGAAAATCATCTAAAGCAGAAAAAAGTAACACTTAAATAGGTTGCTACATAAACAAGGCTGTTGTAAAATCATCTTTAACTCATGCTATTTAATACTGAGTTCGCTTGAATATTTCACATAACAATATAATATTTCACAGAAAGAAAGACTTAATAATTTACCAATACAGTATGAATTGTAAAATTTACTATTTGACTTTCAGTACTCCTGTACCAAATATGCACTAAAACTCAAGGGTCACTATACCCAAATATTTAGTAACAATATATAATATATTTTTTTAAATAAAGGTAAATCTTTCAAATATTTCTTGATAGTAAATAATAAATAGTAGAAAATACCTAATTAAGTAATAAAAAAGGGAAAAAAGTGGTTTTAAATATAGTAATATCTGCAAACACCAAACAAATTTTAATTTCATCTAAAATAATTAAATAAAATTTGTGTAGCTATTTATTATTTTCAAAAGCATGTTGCATTTTTAGTTACGTGGTTTTGCAAGTGGCATTTAACGATTCGGTTTATATAATCACATATTAAAATTACCAAAAATATATATTTAGTAAACAATACTTACAAAATCGGAGGAATCTTGATCTCTTACGCCACGAAGTTATAAAATAAATCCAAGTCTTCTTTTGAATACTACACACTATTCGGCAATTAAACAGACACTTGTAAACACAAAAACAAAGAGAAACCGCGAATATTTTGATGGATTTTTAAAATATGTACATTTCTTACTGGAATTCACAAATTCTGCGGATGGATACCTATGCAAGCAGTAAGCAGCAATTGTTACATTTGGCAGAAAACATCAAATTTAGTTTGACATTTCTTATTTCATTCGATATTAATTATAGGGGTTGTACTAGTGATGTAAAAACCGATGCGTGCAGTTGAAATAGAAATGGAATTTTGGTTTTACATAGGTTTATTCATTACTTAATTATGATTTTTTTGTATTGTAAATATACAAGTTATCATAAAAAGTTAAAACGATATCAATTGGGTCGTATAGTCAGATAGTCATATTAATAATATAATGTCCTTTATTGAGCTTATTTTATTTAATGAAAAGTTTGGATTGGACATTTTATAATATCAAAATATATTATAAAATATTTTCCTGGTAGCAATACTATTTGTATAGTCTTTTAGTGACATGCGCAGACTATGAACAATAAACCAACAAGTAATTATCGATTTTCAAACACTTTATTGTATTACTTTATTGTAACATAAATATCAAAGTATAAATAAAAATGACAAAAATATCATTCTTGTTAAACTTTATTTTAGTGATAGGATTTTTGGAAAAATGTAATGGAGATAAAACAGGAGTTACATTTACTTTTAAGGAATATCAATATAAGGATTCACCTAAAAATGTACGTAAAATAAACTCAAACTACAAGGAAACTATTCATTTACGCACCAATTACATCGCTTTATGTATTTTAAATATACAATTTGAACATATTTATTACTTCTTATATATTTACTATTGTACAGTAAATCAAAATTTACATTTTAACTGTATGTAACAAAAATATCGTTCTTGTTAAAGTTTATTTTAGTAGTAGGATTTTTGGAAAAAAGTTATGGAGATAAACCAGGAGTCACATTTACTTAGCATTAATTCAAAGTATTTTCAGGAAATGACTTTTCGTGAATATGAAACTGCATGCGAACAAAGCAGTGCATGCAATCAAATCAACGGCCTCGCTCAAACTCGATGTATCCGAGAATGTGTATCTCCATCATGTTATAGAGAAATATATCAATCAGACCCGGTAGAAATCTACTAAAATATCTAACTATTATTATCATATTTTAAAATAACATTACTCAGTTTCTAACACATTGCAGAGAATTGAATAATTTACTTGAAAATGTAAAACAAATAAATAAATCATAGATTTAATTGCAGCAATTTTGATATTCAGTACAATTATATGTATCAATCAATGATTTCGATAATTGCAGCTTGAAGAAGGTGAAATAGACGTGCGATTAAATTCTTTCAAAGGTTGCTTCATACAAAGAAGCGGTCGAACGAGAAATTGATTTCCTTCAAGTGTGATATCATCGTTTATATTATGCGTTAAAAAAATACATAAAGTTCGTCGGAAAATAAAATTTACAATACTAGTAAGTTTTCGCAACTATAACAATATTTATTTACAGATAATTTAACATATTGTTATTACAACCTAATAATTACGGTAAATCTGTCACAATTTTTTTTAATCAATTATTAGCATCACTATGTCAATTTAACATAAGTCTCTCTTTTATTTTTCAGGCGTTAACAACGATGATGGCTAAAAGTGAAACCATTTTTAAAAAAATAACAACAAAGTACCAAGAAAAGTATTTAAAATGGTGATGACAAACAATACATTATATTAAAATTATAAATTCTATATCGTATTTAAAACAAATTTCGCTTTTCTAATGTTATTGTTAATCGTATACAGCCTTCGTCTTGGTAATATTTATATGACACTTAATGTTTACTTATACGCACCTAATCAAAATAATGTGATTTTTGAAACTTACAAACTTTAACATAAAATAGTGGCACTGTACATACAGCAAAAATAGTAGTTTTTTGTAATATAGATAATTTTTGATCATATTGAAATAAAAATGTTTGTAATAAATATAATTATAAAAATCCATAAAAAATAATATAATATTATCAAAATAAAGGTTATTGCAGTTTTAAAATTGTAGTTATTAATTCTGTCATTATATTATATCACAATATATTGTTATGTATTGCTCAATCTGTTTGAACGTGAATAAAAACTTGAAGAGAAATCTAAGATTTTTATTTTATACTCATTGAAAATAATCTTTTTTCAAAATAAACTGACTGTTAAATAAGGCTGCTACGAACTAAATGTGAAAGTGTACTTTAATATGGAAGTCATTAATTAGGAAAACAAAAAGTTATATCGTGAATATGACTGGGCATTATCACAGGTTGATCTTCTTCTATCATTTATATCAGTTTGTTTATCTACCAATCACCCTGTAAATTTATATTTCACGTTATTTAGTAAATAATAATTTAATTATTATACATTTTGCTAATTTTATAATTTCCAACATAATTTAACATTATGTTTAATAAACCACCAGTCTTTGGAAAAAACCGGTATTTATCGATGTTTCATGAAATTTTATTTCATATAACAACACTCACAATCTCTCAAACCCCACTTGCTATCGTGAGAAGCGGTCTAGTGAGAAAAGTGAAATGGCTTCCTTGTGCAGGCAAATTATCCGGGCAAATGCCTTTAAAAGTGCTCTTTTATCTACTGCCCGAAGGGGATTCGCAGACAAAAGTAAGAAATATATATATAATTTAAATACCTTGCCTTATCTGTCATTGTTTCGTTACGTAATGTCAAAAGAATCTTAAATTTTCCCTAAGTGCCGTAATAAACTTATTGTACTATATTAAAATATTTAAAACTATCCTTCTATACTATAAGCATTTTCTTTCAAATATAAAAAAATGTCATAACAATAATCTCTCCTGCGACTTTGAATGTCAACATAAAAGACACATTTATTGATTAAATAAATGAAAAACATATGACATACTTATGGATAACCGAATAATAAACCAGTAGTACATTTAAATTTGTATAACTATCTTGAGACACTTTAAAATCTGTGTCATTTATCATATATTTATGATTTACTTAAATAAAGTTTTAGGTTATAAAATATCTTTTCCATATCAGTATATTTTGATAAAAATGTACATTTACTTGGTTCCTTTTTTGTATAAATGTATAAAAAGAGTCTTATATACCGACATATTACAGAGATATTTTCTTAATAAATAACTTTGTTTTAACAAGTAACTGTAATTTAGAACTAATTAATACATGTTATGAAAATAATTAATTCATTATTTTTATTAAAAAATGGTAACTAAGTTGTTTCTCAAATAAAATGAAACAGGTGAATATGAATCATTAAACATATTATGTTACCAAAATTTAACTTCTATGACACCATTCTTACTTAAAATTCGATACTTCAAAATAATGATAATCAATAATGTTTTTTTTTATTATTAAAAAAAACTGATGATAATACTGACATTTTTCCTCTATATTATTTTTGACTTGAATAATACCTTTAAATTATGTTATTTCAAACTTTTAATATTATTTATATTATTTAACAGTGATGTCAGATCCCCTGGAACATGCAACTGGTTTGGAAAAGAAGGAACTGTTAGCCATGCAAGCTGGCAATGATGATCCTTTCAACATGAAGGTATTAAAGAAAGCTGCTGGTACTCGTGAGAACCCCACACTAGTACCATCATGCTTTGATGCCCGTATAGTAGGTTGTATATGTAAGTAATGAAGGGATCAGCTTCACTGTAAATACATACACGGTACTTGGTAAACAGGCTTTCACATATAACAGAGCAGGCCACTTTTGATCTCAATGTGACACAATGTGTGTTGAGTGAAAGAAATCAATGCTGTTCTGTTTTACTAGAACATTTATTCAATTAATTCCTCCGAGTTGAATCCCCAACTACCAAATGGTTAGATGCTGTCCTACTGGGTCACTACAGCTTCCATCTCTATATATAATAAAACTAAAACTATTTTGTCTGCACATTTAGTATTTTTGACTGAAATGTACATTTACGTGTTGTTTTTTTTTTAATTTCTTGTCTGTCTGTATGTATTACGTCAAAATTATAAGGCTTAGGAAAGATAATCTTTATTTACAATAAAGTAAACACATGGGAATTTTATTCTTTTTAAAATAACATCACTGAGATGTGTACCATCCAAACGTACATACTTCTCGAATCTGAACCTCAAATTCGTAAAAACTCACTGGCACATCGCTCGTGGGATAGTGGACATTTCCTCGCAAATGTTGTTCTTGAGCTGGGCAATTGTCGTCGGTTTATTGGCATAAACGCGGCTCTTGAGGTACCCCCAGAGAAAAAAATCCCGTGACGTGAGATGTGGGTTCCGAGGACGCCACGGAATGTCCCCTCGACGTGATATCATTGACATCTGATTGATCAGTGACTCATTGGATGTATGAGATGACGCGCCGTCTTGTTGAAACCAGGTCCTGCTGTTGCAGGCTTCAAAATTATGCAGTTGTGGGAAGAAAAAAGTTACGTAACATGTCTGTATAGCGATCAGAATTTACTGTTGTTTTTTTTCATTTACTCATTTTCGAAGAAATGGGGACCATTACTTCAGCCGATATGGCTGCCTAAACTGTGACTTTAAGCAAATGCAATGGTCTTTGATGTTTTACTTTGGGATTTTCTGAGGCCCAATACCAACAATTTTGCTTATTCACATCTCCACTTTAATGAAAATGAGCTTCATCGGAGTAGAGAATATTGTTCAAATTTCGAAAACGCCGTAACATTCTTTCGGCAAAAGCTCGGCGAAGATGGTGGTCATTTGGTTTCAATTCCTGGACTAATTGAATAAACTTCAATTGAAGATTGAACGAGTGAAATTTAAGATCTTTTGCCAACATACGCCTTAATGCTGTTCTTGATGTAGTGAGCTCAGTTGATTTCTTTCGGGTTGATAGCTGTGGATCGCGCCGTACGGACGTCGCGAAGTTTTTCTTACTTGTCAACATTCTTCCTGAGTATAATACATAATAGTTCAGAAACTTCAGAAACTTCATGAACCACCTTACTGTATCATAAAAAAAATTTTTTTTTTCATTAACTTATTTACTTTATGAATTATTATTTTTATATAACACAAAAGTAATTTACAAAGTAAAGTATTCTAGCAAGTATTCTGTATTTACAGGTGAAGAGCATGCCACAGCAGTCAATTGGCTTTGGGTACACAAGGTATTTTTTTAAGCTAAATATATTTTTGCTGGTACATAAAATAATTACATGATGTATCCCAAGTATAGCAGAGTCAGCAGAGAGAACCTGGGAATCTAGTGTTAAGACACTCCACTCCACTCTTTCCATTGAATTCTGGAGGCATTTTGTGTAGTGTAGCAGAATAAAACGCCGCACTTTGCTCCATTACTTTTAAGTAAATAGGTTATACAGGAACTTAAAGACATAATAATCAAAAGCAGCCATTTTATATTTGAGTAATAAATAAATGACGTATTTTGATCATGAACAAGGAAAATATTTTCATAATATTGTTGCATAGTGACACAGCGTCCGACTATAAGTGCAACGGTGTTTGTATTCAATACTACATTCGGAAAATGTATTGTTTTCATTTTCCTCACTTAAAGATTAAAGTGTGGTTAAATTCTGCCACTCAACCCACAACTCGAAAATTAAGCGTGGAGAGTGGGGAATAATGTCTTAACGCTAGATTCCCTCTGCCTGTCTTGCTTTATTACGAGATACCACGTGAAGTGAAAAAAAAATTTAAAGTAGAAATTGTTAAATATGTTTTCTTTATCAACAGGATCATCCCCGACGCTGTGAATGCGGACACTGGTACAAACTAATCGAGAAGACGCCCCTATAAACGCTGTCCTATTTAGTTTATCTGTTAGTAGTCATTACTGCATAACGCTATCGATTCCAATGTTCCTGCGAGCAGGAAGTGTTTAAGGAAAATCGTAATTAAATAATTGTAAGCCTTCAACAGTGTTTCATTGGTTAACTGCAGTGTTGTTTTGTTAACGGGATTTATTTTATGTAGATAATAAATAAATAATTAAATCGTGATCTGTGTTTTATTTAAAATTCTGAAATATATTATAATTTATTAGTTTCCTTATCTAATAAGTGATGAGAAACCGGGAATTTTAAAAATGTTTACAAATTATTATTTTATATGATCTCTCAAATCTCTATACATATTTTTTGAATATCATTTAATAAGGTATTTAATATATGAACTCAATTATTCCTGTATACTGATACATTTATTTATAATATGATTTGTTATATACAGAATATTAATAAAATATTTGCTTAAAAGGTTCTTAATTTTACTAGATTAAATAAGTTTTATTTTAAATATTATATGTTAGAATAAAAAAGTATTAAAATTGAATAGATTTTGATTTTATAACGTAGTATTACTGTCAATTGTCATACTGTATTATTGCCATTTGAGTTTTGACATTTAGTTGTCCGTGAATCAAGGAACGTATGCTATACCGTGAATGAAAAGACGTTAATATTATTATTTTATTGTTGTGCATTTAACAAATCAATATAATTAAAATTATCCATGCTTTTTCATAATAATCATAAGGTTCTACATTTTAACACTAAGTGTTAATAAAATTCTTCACTACTAAACATGTCTCGTAAGTTTCTAAAAAAAGTTAATTTTATGTAATAAATATAGTCTCTGATAACTTTTGTAAACCAAAAATTTATTTTAGGCTACTCTCATCATATTTTCAAAGTACATATAGCTGATGGATTTGAAAATGACTGTGACGAACTTATACATAAATGCTTACAGCTGCAGACTTTAGACTACCAGACCTTTTGCAATTTTTGGAAAGATTTTAACTTTGGTTTGATTTACATGTAAGTCATGAAATTTTCACCTATTAAATTTATATATTCTATAAGTTCTATAAATTACAAAATATCTTATAACTTTTTTAAATTTTCTGTGTTGATTTTTTATGCAATCTTAATAAAAAATTGTAATGTTTTTTCATTCTATACATTACTATAGGGGGAGAACTTCTGGTCTAGAAATAGCTGAATTAACTGAGGAAGTAATACAAATAGCTAAACATTATATGGTTAAAGATACAAATAATATAGAGGTAAGAATCAAATAAAAATATTATAGAATTACAGTGTAGTCTTTTGGTCCAAGCCATTGGATTGGCTAGGGCTCCAGAGAGAGGAACCTCATCACCATATGCACCACATCAAGTAAAACTGCCTCCTGAATCCAGTTCTTGATCTAACAGTTAAGCGACCAATAACCGCTTAAGATATTGGTCAAGGCTTTTCAGTATTAAACTGCACACTTGCGACCTGTCTAGCCTAGGACATTTCCAGTTATTAACAGAGTGGATTGCACACCTCACATTAATTACGCTTATTTCTTTGATCTCATTGGTATTATATTGTCACAATTTTTTGCAACATTGTTAAACTCTTTACCCTCAGTGTTGTCAACTGGAGCCCACAATATACAATGCGAAAAGCCATCAATAGCATCTGGATTCTAGATCTCACAATTAACTACACTATCCCCAGAATGTTCCATTTTGCTGTATACACTCTAATTGGCTTGGCTTTTTTAAAGTTACTGTTTTGATTGTATCGAAACCAACTGTTCTCTATATCTTCTAATACGTTTTGCCAATGCATAGTGTTTGTGCTTCAGGAAGTCAATACGGTTGGTCCAGCTAGTGCTTCCGTCACAAATCGTATAACCCTCCGTCGATGACTACCTGACATGAAACTTATTAGCTTACCAATGAGGATTCTAGTCAGATTGATACGCTTTTCAGTGTCGTACTGCCATGCCGGCACCGTATGCTTTGATGCCTTAAATAAAATAAATAAAAATGTTTATAAATTGAACAACCCATGATCCATAAATGTTAGTAA
>FAPY01008513.1:0-42929 GCA_900067975.1 Heliconius heurippa | reverse complement strand
TAGTTCACGCGGGTGTAACCGTGAGCGGGCCGCTAGTATTCTATAAGGCCATCATAGCGCAGCGGCGCAACATTTGATTATAAATGCAGCGGATGTGGATTAGAATCCCAAACTGTAGCATTTTCTTTATAAATTAAACAGAAAAGTTTAAAAATAAAACAAAAAATGCACTTTTAAATAACTGTACAGGAAAAGTCTCATCCGTAGTCCTCTCAAGTTTCCAGAACTCGTTCGCTCTACAAGCACTGTGTGGTTACGATTTTAATTTCATTATACAACTTTTGATAGTGTTTTAATTCATTTATATGACTTTACAAAGTTCTAATACTAGTTTGAAATGGATAGTCTTTTTTGTTTTATTACTGGATTATTTGTCTTCGTGTCCAGTTCAAAGTTGGTTAGTTACTGTAATTTTTATTTATATAGCAAATGAAATAGTAAAGAAAAAAGGGGTGGGACTCAACGCCGTGCTTTTTCTTCATACTAAGGCCAGAAAATGAAATTGAAATTAAAAATAATTAAAGAAAAACTAACGAAATATATGTAACAGATACTCGTTTATACGAATTTACTATTTAAAATGTATTGTATTTTTGGAGATTTTAGACTTTTTTGAATATTAATTTTATTAGCTTTTGTTCAGTTTATTTAGAAGTTATCAATTTTTGAAGGTATACCTTGCATCCCGCATATAGCAGGGTAGGTAAAGGGAACCTAGTGTTCCTGACCCATTCCTGACTACCCACCCGATGTTTGAAACATTACATCGACCTCTTATTATCTAATAACGTAATGTTTAACCCAACGCCCCGTTTTTTTCTTTTGAAAACCTTAAAAAAGAAAGAAGTTTTAGTAAAAACAAAACGAATTAACATTATATTTTTCTCCTGAAGTTGAAATTCCATTAAATCGGTGTACACAAGCATTTATAGGCATCGTGATGGAGGTGTCGTAATCCCCATACACTAGCCGTAGTCACGTAGACGCGCTCTACAATTGTACTGTGTGTGCCTCTATGTCTATGTGCTTAGCTAATACGTTTATTATTGATTTATAACGCCGGATAGATAGAAATTATTGTAAGATTATTTATGATTGATCGTTGTGGCGCAGTGACACAGGGTCTGACTGTAAACGTGACGGTCGTAGTGTCAATTCCCTCTTGGAGGAATTAATTATTTAAGATTTTCTTTTTCTCTATCTGGTAACAAGATAAAGCATGGGGTAGAGTTCTCAACACCCAATGTCTTATAAATTAGGCAGTGCGTTTGTAACGGAGTGTTTTCTCATTAGGTTACATCTGTCATGCAGGAAAAGAAAGCTGAAGCTGCTTAGTTATTTTTAATTTGTTCAATGCGTGTATTCTTTTATTCAAAACAGAATTAATCTAATCGAAGCGAAGCCAAACTTACCCATTTAACCTATAAACCACTACCAACCACGTGTACCACACTCAAGATGACGAAGCTATAGTAATATTTTTGAGCACCGCCACCGTGTCAATAGAACGAACGTGAACCAGCGGTCAGTAAGTAATGAGGGAGTAAACATATAGTGTGACCGGGCGCGGCTAATTGATTGCGGCCCCGCCTCGCCGATAACGGACTGTGTATGAAAGATGGCTTTTTTCATGTTTTTCTTCAAGAAAAAAATGCTTTTTTTTCCTTTGTATGTCCATTTTTATAGTTGTTTAGAAAGAATTTAGTATATATTACTAAGGATTTTAATTTTGACCTTAAGTGGTTGGGAAAAGGCTGTGGTGGCGCAAAGGCAGAGCATGCGATTGTGAATTCGACAATTGTGGGTTTGATTCTCATAATGGGGAAATGAACTATTTTCATATCCGTGGGGAAACAGGTTGAATTCCGCAACTAAAGAAATTGGTGAACGGAGTGTCTTAACACTACTTTCCCTCTGCCTGCACTACTTTATCTGTAATATAGTGTGGTGTCGGAAAAAAATCTTTACATGGTCTAACCCACGTCCATAGCGAATATGATCAGCTGTGTCACTGACGATGGCACAGCCTGGAGTTCCGTCACTCATCACGCAATGCCACCAGGATTCGGCCGAAAGTGAGGAGCGGAGTGTAGATTAGGCCCCCTTTACCCACTCTGTTACATGGATAGAGTGTAAAGCTGTATATTATATGAAATCTATGTATATAATATTTTTCAAAATAACTAAACTTGGCCAACATAGCGTGTGTCAGACATTGCACTTCCCGTCTGCGGCTAGCAATGAATAAATTTCCCTGATTAAGACATTAATTTCATTACATCGCACTACCGCTCCCGAATAAGAGAGCTCTGCTGTGCGCTGGCAACACAGTTTTACATTCGTTTTGACTAAATGAAAATAGAAGACACCCAGATAGAGAGAAAAAATAATTTAATTTTACTATTTTTTTATAGTGAGATATGAGTCAAATTGTTTTAGTGTCCTTTGGTGGCAGAGATAACCGAGTATTAAGAGGTAAGCTTTGTCCGCTTATCACACGAATATGAGTGAATTACAAACTTTACATTGCTATAGGAGAGAAATAAAAAAAAACAATTATCTGACCTGGGATCAAATCGAAAATCATCACATTTATGGTCGGATCGTGGCGCTGTACTGTCGTCTTGCATCCTGCTTCTTTAGTGGACCCTATTTTTAAAAGATCCGTTGTCAAAGTTATTCAGGGCACTATTTATTTCTTCTGGGAAATTGATTTTATTTTATTAAATGTAACAGTTGATTCTTTTTAGATTGTAGATTCTGGCAACTAGATTTGTCTAGTAATTTTGAACAATGGTGGGTTCCCCTTTGGCAGAGAGGGAAAAACACAATGAAATTGCTAAACACTTACGTTTATAGTATAGTGTGCTATAAGTGGGATACAATGTGAAGCCAAAAAAAATCTTAAGCCGTTAATAATCAGCCAGGCTGTGTCATTAGGAACGTCCCACCGTCCATGACATCCCCCCATTTATTATATACAATGACAATTTCCAAATGACTTTATTTCTTCTCGTGTTGCAGTCCACAAGAACGAAGTTACAAACTCGAAGTTTATGAAAATATGCTAATGAAATTTTAACTGTAGAAATTGACGCTACAAGTTCAGCTCACCTTAAGCCAACCCCATCTTAATTACTAAGTTAAATGCAAATCAGTTAGTGAAGAATTCGTAAAAAAAATGTACGAACGAATAAAATAAAATACACAATTTGTTACCTTTCATCAAAGAACAAAAGGAGATACAGAAAGTTAGATACGTTTTTGCGTCCAAGTTTGGTGATTAAGATTTTTTACGGGCAAAGAAACTTACTCGAGTTTTACTAATTGCACGAAAATTAGATGATCACTGGAGCAATTAAGGTGTACGTCCAAAAAGGATTTATTTATATATTGTTGTAATAAAATTTCTTAATTAATATAAATATTTTTTTTATGAGGAAAATTATATTTAAATGAAAGTTTTTCTGTTGGGTCAAAACAAAGGAAAATTTGAGAAAATATCTTGTAGAATATGTATAGTATATAAATCAATATTTTTAACTGATCCACAAATCAATCACTAGCAGACCAAGACCTGCATAGCATAAGACACAGAGTGGCCTTTACAGCGTTTAGTACCGTGTGCCCTGTAATTACAGAATAGGCATTGTTCTCGCTCTCATCGCCTCACATTTGTAATATGTTCAGTTTGATGCATAATTACATACTTATGTAATTAGACATAATTGTGGTGTTGTCGTAACAGTTCGAGCTTCGTTCTGGCTTTACATATAGCAGAAATGAATATATAATTTTCTTTTCTCTGTGGATATAAAATAAAAGAAACAAAAAATAGCTTAAAATTTAAAGCATGTTTATTTTAAAAATACTAAATAGTTTAGTATGAGTGTAAAAATATGAGTTTCATTCTTCACAATTCTATAGAATACAGACATTGTGTGGCGAGGAAACCAAAGTAACTCATTCCCGAAAATATGAACACTCAATCTTTGCATTTCTGCGTTACCTTAAATAAAACATGAGTTGGTTGTTACAAAACACAAATTTAAATTACTTCTAAATATCAACAAGAGTTACCAAAAAAATTAAGCCATAATTGCCATTCTTCAAACTTCTATATGAGTGTAAACGAGGCTCGAACACATTTAATCCAGCCAGTTGTTCCACCCGGTTCTGGCGCGGCACAGCTGCTTCGCTCAGATGTTCCTGAATTTTATTTTAGACGTGAAGAGCTCTGTCAGCGGGCCTCGCTTGTTACACGCGCTTAAAGAAAATTTGGAGTGCGAAAGATATTTTCAGAACTTTGCGACGTAAATTGAAATTTAGATGTAGTTTAGGGATTTCAAAGGGAAATCGTTTTAAAAGTCACCCTGCCTTGGCCCGAGCGAGGAGTTAGTTCATTTATTTATCCTATGTTGTAGGAATATGCTTATAATGTAGAACAAGTTAAACGTCGTCGTGTATGACGAAATAAACATCTTGAACAAAAACCAGCACATTAACAACCGGGCGTCGGTTTAATTATTTCTCAATTGCTTGTCCAAAACTTAATTTATCGGTGGCAAAACAAGAAACCGATTCCACCATTCCAGTTTACAGGAGCTCCTAATTGAAAAATCTAAATTCTTCATTTATTTCGGGCGCGTTTAAGTCAATTTATCTTATTTAATCAAGCGCGAACACTTGAAGGGAAATGGGCGGAAATTTTACAAGTATCCCAATAAAACTTGCACGAGAGTTGAAGGAGCAAAGTTGGCCGAAATATTCAACGAATTCGATACCTACGTACACAGGGTCCACGAGAGGCTCTCGAGCCAAATTTCCGTCGAGAAATAATGTTGCCGATAACTTAATCAATAGACATCGAACATTGATGTGGCGATGTCGTACGAGTTTTAATATCGTATTTTGTATAACAGTTTTCTAATATTATGTGTGGCAGTTTCATTTATGTTTTCAAATGGAACAGGACAAAATTATATTTATTGTTTATAGGAAACAATTACTTCTTGCAGTATTATTTGAAATAGAAATGTATACTTATATATTTTTTACCTTACGCAATGTTTTGCAAATAAGGTATATGGGCAGATACAAATCTAATACTAAAATACTCCGTCCCTCTCCACCTACTTTTTTTATTGCGTAATAGAGCTCACTGCCAACCATTTTCTGGTTACCAGAGCGACGAAAAGAAAATAATTCATTCCAAGCGGGGGATTGAACCAATACCCGTCGCTCCGACCCAACACACAAAATTACAAATTAACATATAATTTTTCGACCTCACCTATAGCCTCATATAGCTATCAATTCACAAGCTAATAACATTAATACCAGAAATAGTCTCATACAACCTCCCGATGGAAACCTGACCTCACGGAGACCTCAGCAGAACTTACCCATCCACTTTATTAGGAAACTTCACGTCGAGTCTTTCAGTAATTAGAGGGGATTACGTTCGAGCGACTGCGCTACGCTCCGCGACTTGCCGTAAAAGACCTGTTTACTGCTTTACAAGTATCTATGAAATTATCGACAGTATAACCGCAATTGGTTGATGGAGCGTGAGAGGATTCATTTTTTAATTTCTTCTCTTTTATAAAAGTGGTTTTTTGTGTTTTAGTTTGTTTGTAACATAATTTTAATTATAAGATAAAAAATATATTTTAGAAAAGTCGTAATAAATATTTGAAGAAAATTTGAACCTACTATCTTTTAATTAGATGTTTCCTAAGTATGGAAGAATATACCCGCCGTCATGGCGCAGTGGGACAGTCTGCCTGTCGATAATAATGGTTGTGGGTTCCTCGTAACTCCACTCAGCGGAATGATTATATTAACAGTATATTCCATTTTCTGTTCTTGTAGACAAAGAGAGATATGCGGTTCTGCTACTCACCAGGCAATTTCTCATCAATAGAGCAGAAAGAAGGGAATGGAGTATCTTAGTACAAGATTCCTTATGCCTACCATGTTATAGAAAAACTTATATAAAATAGTGTAAAAATACCATAATAGTTTGTATTTTGTAGCGACGCGATGTTGTGTAAGTCTCCACATGTCCCGACACGAGCGCTTTGCAAACAGAGGCGGTATCGAGTGGAAACACTTGTATGGCAAAATATTGTTTATTTGTTGTAATAACTTTTAACTGTTAGACTGTCTGAAGTTGACTGAAATTGATTTTTTAAGTTTGATCCTTAAAGTACTTTTATCTAGAACAGAGAGACATTTAATTTCTGAAACTAGTAGTTAATTTCTGAATCTAGTAGAAAACAGGGAACGTAATTTCTTAACACTAGATTCCTTCTTCCTATCCTGCGAAACGCTTGAAGCTGAAAAGAAATACATTTTACAATATAATCTACACTTATGAGTAGATCACTTTGGAAAACGGAGACTAGAGATACTTATCACTGTTGCTCAGTTCTATGAAACTATATTGAACGTCAGAACTATCAAAGTTACTATAGCGCTTGCTAAACCTAAATATATGATGTCTTATAAACTACAAGTTAAGAAATTATATCCGCTTAGCTCGAGAAGCTGAAGGCAGTTTTCGAAATCGATCCGGCGAACCTCGAGTTGTCTTAATCTTACAATATATAATAACAAAAGTTTTGGTTGAACATTTTATGCACGAAAGATTGGGTTTTGTATAAGAGGACTTTATCAAATTAATTTACTATATTATTTAAATTATTTATGAATGAAAACTTATAAAAATAAGTTATTGTAAACATAATTGTATAAATAACAAACAGATAAAATCGATATTCCTTGGTTGTATTTGATTAATTATCGATAAAATCGATATTATAACCGTTGTCACTTGATTTACCCAAAGATACATCACTACGTTAATCACAATGACGTTTTAAACGCAATTAGAAATTTCCCTAAGAGAATGTCAAATCGAACAAAACGATTACGCGTCAGCCAAATTCGCTTATTCCAAATAAAAACGAGAAATAACGAAACGAAACAATCGTTTTCGTATCGCGATAATTCAATAAAAGTTGTTTGGAACGACAATTTAATCGCGAATAATGGCTTAGTTTTGCGCAAAAGTGTAACATAGTATAGTGAATGGTTATAATTGGAAAATGTCAGGCGCAGTGTGACGCCCCGCGGAGCGGTCCGGATTAGGGTCCTGTCAGAGCGTCCCCGAGTGCGGCGGCCCCAACGAGAGCGGATGGCGATTTTTTAATTATCTGTTTCTATTACTTTTTTTGGAATGAATATATTATGTTTTTTAATTTGTGTTAACTAGATAGTTGATAATGCATCGCATCAACATATTTTTTCCATTTCACTTAGTAGTTGAGATTAGCTCTATCAACCAAACCTTGCATTATAATTTTACCATAGAAGTATAGATTATAAAAAAACCAATATGAGTGTAATGTAATATTATTTTTTGTTATAATCTTTACTAGACTAGACTAGTGATGCTATAAAGGTTCCATTATTTTTGTTTGAGTTACGGAACCCTAAAAATAGTGATTCGTTACAAAATATCCTTTCAAATCCATTCAAAAATAAAAATGTAAACACGGATGTTTTCGACACGTCCGCTATCGACCCTAACATGGGCCAGAGGTCAAAAAGGAAATTATTAGGCCGCGTTCGCCCTTTGCAACCTTTGGCTGCGTAAAACTAGCAGATCACAAACTTATTTTTAATCATAAACGTCTCGTACATAAAGCCTTCGCGTTGGCCCGTAATGACACTGTCAGGAACACCAACGTCCGAAATGTATAGATTTTAACGAATTTTTTTGTTGCCTTTTTTTTAGTTATTATAATACAATACAATTCGGTAAATTTCTGTTTCGGCAATACGTGACGGCCTCTTTTGATGTTGAATTCGTTGAAGGAACGTGTAAATTTGGTCTAAATTAAACCTAAGCTTGCCTATTGTTTTCTAAGTTATGTTCATTGTTGTATGTAATTGTTTTTATATTTACAAATTTGCCGTATATTTTATAGGCTAAGACACTCTATCACTATAAAATAAATAAACATATATAAATATATGTAATAAATATACTCCACTCGTATATTTTATAGACATAGGCTAAGATATTTTCCGATCAATTTTTTGACAAATTTTGTAATGAGTTGCAGAAAATAAGGCATTCCCCCCAGTGGAAATCGAATCTTTAACCGTCGCGTGTAAAGTCATACTGTATGAAGTCATGACATCCTGCTATATGTTAAGTATATATGTATTCCTTTATAATTCAAGTTGTGAAACAAACTCTATTATATTAACTTTATAGTTTTATAGTACAAAGCTCTGTCAGGAGAATGTCTCACTTAAATACTAAACTTGTATTATAAAATATTTTAAATACAACGAATTTTTATCGTGCAAAAATCTAATTTTCACCGTGAAATTTAACAATGGCAAACAATTTTAATAGTGAAAAACAGAAATTAAAACTTTAATTTTGAACTTAAAAGCTTCAACTCAAACTGAAGTGTCGAGGAAATAAAACAAAAATCACAACGTCTACTAAATGTTGAGAGCATTTTTTTTCCATTCGCGTTGCGTCTCTTTTTTCTAAGTCGGGGGGCAGTGGTACAGTGTCCAACTGTATACGCGACGGTTGTAGGTTTGAATCCGTCTCCGTAGAATGATTATATTAAATTTTATTTCTTTTTCTTGCTTTGTTCAACACGCAAAAACTTGAAAATTTTATTCGTGAAGCTGATTTTTCTATCTATCTAAAAAATTGCTTTAATACACCTGCACCTGGTTTTCGTGATAAGAAGGAGATATCGGAAATAAGCATTGTTATGACATGAAACTATCCTGTGTTTCTTAAGCACGGGCCATATTTAAGAAACACAGTTTTTACGCCATAGCACAAGGTTAGGTGATGCGTTTCAACAAAGACAAGTGTCTGCGTTTAGTTTCGCTACTCAACATGTAATGACTCAATATTGGGTTGTGCCAGGGGAACAGTGCGTTACTGGCTTTCCTCTGCCTATTAAAAATATTGTAATTATATTTATATACACACATAGTATATAAAGGTTACAAATTCAAAGTCATTATTAAACTACCTTTCGAACATTTAACGCTTTAACACCCGATAAAAGTTAAACTTTGAAACATTTTAATAATACTTTAGTTCATTTTGCTCGAGTAAAAATAATATTGGATAAAATCAGCAGTTACCTCATTATGACTAATACTATCAGGATCGGATTAGAACACTCGTTAAACGGCTTAAAATGGAGAGAAAATTAAAATGTAGCTTCAAATAATATGTTGCAGATACTAAAAGTTTTAGTTTTAAGAATTATTATTTTTTGTATCCCGCATACAGAAAGGTGGGAACCTGGGTGGGTCCTGATGAATTTTCGAAATGTTTGTGAGTAGCAGAACTCAAGGCCGCTCTTTGCCTTGTTACTAGAACTTAAGGGAATTAATCCCTCTAGCGGAATCGAAGCCACAGGCGTCGTTTGTGCCACTGGTGCAGTGGCAAACACATATGACTACTACGGACTTATTTGAAAGAATTAAATGTAGGTGCAAAGTAATTGATTGTTAGTTCTATTGTTTTGGGTTCGATACACCTCTATACTTTTATATTTAGATTTTTTTTATTTGTACTACAGAACATAAAAAGTTTTTTTTAAAAAGTAAGTAACCTCCTACTCTCCCTACTCTCTCATTTAAAAAAAGTATGCCAACACATTATTCAATATAAGTTGTAAGTAAAAACAGCAACAGCAATTACAAATCGCTTCCATCCAACTCCTATCCGCTTTGTTATTTCACGTTGTTAGCGATCGCCACTACACTCGTTTTTACCTTTTATTTGTGCTCGTTATACTAACGAAAACAATATCGAATTGACATGCCCTTAGACGCTGATTTCAATCGACGGGCTTTACTTTAGTTTCAGGTGTACGTAGGTATTGTTTATTTGGATAGTAATATTTTCTTTTATTCTTGGGTTGGATTCTTACTCTGGAAAATATAATCTATATCTAAATCTGGTATTTGCGTATTGACGCCAGTCGTGGCGCAAAGGAACAAAAGTGTGATTGACGTGACAGGTAGTGGGTTGAGGAAAAAACGCAGCGTTGAGTTCCTCCACTGAACAAGCATCACCTTTAGAATTCGGCACAGAAGAGGGAGTGGAGCGTCTTAATATTGGGCTCTTTTTGTCTACGTTGCTACATAATTATATGTAATTTCATTTTCATCATAATTAAGGTCATAATCTCAATTTTAGCTCAAACTGACACTGGGGAGCTTGCAAGATTTTACATACAATAATATGACAACTAAAAAAAATACTTCTAAAATAATGTAGTTAATTGTGTCGTATTATTTCAGATCTATTTACCTAATTTTGTTATTTCATTAAAAAAAAAACCCCTTTATTACTTAAACAAATTAAGAAAAGTTAAAGTGATATTTTGTTACACCCTAAAGGTGTAAGCAGAAACTTGCCAAAAGTGTCCAATAAAAACGATCAAACTCTACCGAACTATTTCCAAGTGACTTTGATTGCGAAAACTCAATATTTCGCTCCTATCCTGGATTATAAATAGTTGGTAGGCTTAGCGCTTGACTTTCGAAGGTACTACGTGTAGAATGTGATACCGCTGTGGCGCAGTGGATCAGGCCGTAGACACTGGAATCGCGGGTTTGTTCCTGGATTTGGGGGAAGGGTGATATTTTATTATTAGCTTTATACTTTCACCATAATTCTGTTAGTTATTATTACGTATGTTCAATTATTGTGACAAAATGAAACCATTTAAATTAAAATAAATATTCAACTATTATAAAAAAGCAAATAAATAAGTTATATATATTGTTGCACATTATAATATCAATAGTCAAATCAAAACTACCCACAAAAAAAAACAAGAAATTCACAACAAAATCATCCAAAATGTTATTTTTGATAGCGAGATTGGAGCTCAATGGATTATAAACAGTTGATAGGCTTATCGCACATCTTTCAAGGGGCGTTGTTTACTCCGTGTAGGCTCGTCTTAGTTGAAACTTAGCGGAATCCCTACTACGTGACGTAATTAAGTATCGACTCCTAGAGGCGTTTCAGGGCTTACTCTGCTTTGCTTTTATAGAGTAGGCTAAATTTATTATAGCGTCTTGTAGATGCTTATGTGGATATATTTATGTACAAAAAATGCTTCAAAAGTTTTAAAAAATTTAAATAGGAATCATTTGTATTGGAATGGTTTTAGTAGTAACATGTGTTTGTCTTTTAAGTGTAGTATGGTGGTAAAAATTATGAAATATATAGGTTCCCTGTATGCCACATATAGCAAGTAAGGCAAACGGAACCTTTTGTTGAAACACACTTTTCTTACTTTCCGCCCAATTTTCGAGACATTGCATGTTGAGTGGTGGAACTAACCGCCGCATTTTATCTTTCTGCCTAGCCTAGGAAATTAAATTAAATGATTCTTCCGGGTGGTTTTCTGTGCTTATAATTTTCTTAGCAAGAATAAAACAATACGAAATACAAAATAAAAAAAACTTATATATCACTAGATTGTCTTTAAGGATTCTACATGACGTTTACTTTGCCTCAATACCTACTTATCACAAGTAATGCACCAAAAAGCAACAATAACTATCTTTTGATAAATATAAACATCGTTATTCGTTCCAATAAAATGATAAAGTTTAATATTTAGATTTATTTTCGCCTCCCGCGACCCGGAGCACCGTCTCATCTAGAAACAGCGCCAAAGTGAAATTAAAATGGGACAAGTCAAATGCAAAAACATTAATAGAAAGTTGTCAAGTAAACAAATCAGGTCGTTAATGAAATTTTCTTCTGAAGTAAAGCAGAGGGAGAAACAATTAAAAGTTAATACTGACGCCGCTAATAAAGGGGCGCGACTCACCAGCGTCTCTTGTGTAATCATATTAAATAAGAAATGTATGTACGCCAGGCATATGTTTATCGTTTTATTGAAGATATCTTTGCATATGCTTCTTTTGGATTTTTAGATTTAGCTTAAATGCTTCATAAACTGGGTTGGCTAGAATTCGGCAGAAAATGGACAGCGGAATGTCTTAACAATACGTTCCCTCTGCATACCTGTACCTGCTGCTGTAGGCGGGGTACAGCCTGAAACTAAAAGAAACTATTTAGGCAGTGAGAACCTAACGTGAAAATACTGCTAATTTTCGTCTTCTGTCTAATTTTCGTGACATTGCGTGTTAAGGGGCGGACCAACTCTTTATTTTGTAACCAGAGCGAGGAAATTAAAATACCTCATTCCCCCGAATGAGATTCGAAATCATAACTGTCGAGCTTAGTCATACGCTGTGACGCTGGACCACGATGGCCTCAAATATGATGGTCCCGAAATTTTATGAAACATTCTCAATGAAGAAGAATTATATATTTTTTAGTTTCACGTAACATTAGCGGTGAATATAGTAGACAAAACGAAGTCAATATTGCACTTCGTTCTCTAATTTCTGCTCATTTTCAATAACATTAAGTAAATAACGGAACTTAACCCTGCAGTTTGAAAAGCATCAGCAGAATAGAATAATTTGATTTGCAATTCAAAATGTTCAATTCCATTTCTCAGTAACAAAATACTTGTTTAATTTTAATTCTAAACCTAGAGATAGCGTAGTGGAATAACATTGATTACCGCTGGGAGGGTTATCGACGATTTAAACTAAACAGAGGTTAACCTCGGCCCTCCGAGGCGAGGCCTAATGACTGCCCACACTAGGGAATATCTTCAAAACGGCACATTCTATATAGCGGCTTTTAAATCTTTCAGTTAGCTGTTTATTTATTTACTTTGGTTACTACAATGATGATGATAACATTTAAAATTGTTTTATATGAGAATATCATGATTTTTAATAGGATTTTATTAGGTCGTAATAAAATTTGAGAAATTATTAAGAGTTATCATGAAACTTGGTATTTATACAAATCCACTCGAGCGTGCGCCCATACAATTTGTAGGTCCGAATACAATCTATTTTGTACTGTTTTTTAGTTTTAAAATATATAATGCTTTTAACACTATATTAAAATAACTATTAGGTTATATAATTTAACAAATGATTTTCAACAAAATATCTAACTCAAATACCAATTACTCCACTAATAAACGTTGCCTTTGAAAGCGTATTTACGTATCTACATATGTATCTATACATTTATAGACCCCTATCCAATATTTCTGCGAAACCGAAACTAGATCAAATTTGTCAACCAAACTCATATCGAATTTCCAATCACTGTCCACATAAACATACGAGCAACATGTTAATCAAATAGATTTGAAATAGCCTGAATCTATTCATATATCGATATCATAAATGTTAGTTGAACTCAGTTGCAGAACATAACGCCACATTTGATCTTTATAAATCTGTAGGTTCTCTTATTTTTTATTTTTCTGTTCTGGAAAGGCAAAACGCGTTGTTGAGTTACGCTATTGCCATTTGATGTCAGGTAGGTTGGTGAATCTGCTTTTTTATTAGCATTCTTAATTAAATTTGTCAAATATTCGTTTACTATAAACACCCTCCACAACACATGTACACAGTACAGGCGAGCACACTAACAACGCATTAATCAAATACGATTTTGAATAGTCCCGATCAAAAAAGGAGCTGAAGGGACACGCACTTTACGCGTCGTTTAATTGCTACAAGCATTTAGAGCTTGGGAAAGTCGAAACAGTAAATTGGATTTGACTGTCCACAGCACCCTTTGACCGCTTCCCGAGTCAGAGTTTGGCATTACGTATCCGCCCTCCGTCTAACTTGATTAGTGAATCTCATAGGCATGGAACCACTCTAGCGTTTTTTAAAGGAAATTGATTACTTTGTAACAGTTCATCGGCTTTTATTTATTCGTTTAAGTTCGTGTAATGATATGGCTGTCGCTCTGGTTATAAATGGAATGTAAGTTTTTGATGATTTTGTTGTTTGTTCTCATTTTATTTATTAATTTTTGCAAGCAACGAGTGAAAGTAACTCTTAGTATTTAGAAATTTAAAAAAACCCTAAAAGTGATGATTTATAGGTTATAGTTCATTTCAGAGAATATGACGACATACGCCCACAAATTAAAATTCGCCAAATTAATATGTTCTTAATTTTTTATATTTTAGACTAATATGAACACATTGTCCCAAACAACTAAGTATAGGAGTAGGTAAAATAAATCCAGTGCCATAATATTTTTCACTCAACATTTATTATTACTTTCTTATACCATAAAACCTTTAAGTATCGTAAACGTATGAACGATATCGTAAATGAGAGTGCGTTAAAATGTTCAACGTGTTTTGTAACCGAATTGGGGGAATATAATGAAATTACGAAGATTTTTTAGCTTGACGCTTCCTACCAGTAGCGGTCTTTGCATACTTCTTTGGTCTGTCGACATCATTAACCTCTTCACACATGCTTCTGCGGGGCCCCCGTGCTTTGTCGGTAACTTTCCTTCAGTACTGAACAGCCGAATAGTTTTTTAACTTAGGTTCTGTCTGAACCTACTGTTGAGACACTCAAAAATTAAATAATGTTTTACTCAGCACGTAATGTCTTTAAATGGTTCTAAATTGGAGAATGCAATGTCTTAACATTAGATATCGGTTTTCAAATAGGCCAAAGAAAGAAAGTGCGGCTTTGAGTTCCTATGATCAATACGCAAAGCCTCGAGCGATTCAGCGGAAAGTGCGGAAAGGAAGTGTATTAATGGGAACGAAATATCCTAACACTTCCCCAGGTTCCCTCTGCAAACCCTGCCATAAGCAGGATACAACGTAAACCTAAACACCAGAACCAGAACACTTTACTACGAAATAAAAACTACGTACAAACTTTCTACAATAATTTAGCACTTTGAACGCTCATTATACGATTTAACTGAAGTACACAAAGAATGTGTTACGCCGCATCGCGGAATTCATTACGGCGCCCCCAGCCCCCCAGCCCCCAGTCCCCCAGGCCCCCAGTACTCACGGCGACTGAATAAAATATAGGAAGAATAAGCGAGCCTTTTTACCTATTAAACGCATTTGATGAAACAAATCTTCTTGTTCTTGGGAGAATGGGGAGTAATGAGAGGTAACGGCGGATTGTGAATGTTTGTGTGAATCTTTGAAAAGTGGAAAAAATGGGAAGAGGTTTTTTATGAGGTGGTTTCACGCTTTTTCCATATGGCGAAGGCGCTTGTGTTCCTACTCGCCTAGGCCTCTTTACTTCTTGTTATTCGTTTTTTGAGATATTGTATGTCAGAGAACATTGTACTTTATAAGTTAAAACTTATAATTGTAACAACTTTACATATTACACAATTTATTGTGTCATAAAAAAATATATCATTAAAAACCAACTTTAATAATAATGAAATAATTTTTTTATACTCTCTGTATAACGTTTTACAACTATGCAGCATTAAGGTGGAGGACGAATAAAAGCAAATGACTGTTTCTTAAAGCCCTTTTCTCATATAACTCAGTATATACATATATTCAAGAGTCGTACATTTAGAAAAATGACATTAGACTTTGCTTCTTAAAACTCTGGGAACTAAAAGCGAATGAGCTTTAAAGAAATTTTATTTCAACGTCGGCCATTACGCTGGCTGGAGTACAAGAATCATTGTTTTTACACAGGTATAGTTACAAATTGTTTTTAGTAGTTCCAGAGATCCTTTGTGTGAAAATTTTTCTTTATTTATAAAATTTTATACAAATGAATCAACTAATATGATTTTTTTTTAATTCACGCTGTATAATGCTTATAGCAGGATAGGTCGAGAGGATCTAGTGTTAAGACACGCCGTTGTTCACTTAACGCCCAATTTTCTATACCTTGTGCATTTAGCGGCGGAACTCGACTAATTAATGAAAATAATTAATTTCCTAGAGTGGAAATTGAACTCAAAACAGTCGCATTTGCTGTTAAACATTGTACCATTAAGCCACGATGGCCTCAGAATATTTATAAATTAATTTGTTTTCATTTTGGCTAGATATATCAGTTTGGCTGGATAGAGTGTGCATTAAGGATTTCCACCTATTCAGTGATAAATATCTACGTTCCCTCTAAATCTGAAAAAAAGAAACAAAAAAAATGTAATAATATTTTAAAATAACAATGCCCTACGGAACGTCTCAACACAAAACCAGTTCGTATCTTCCCGTTTTTTTTTCTTGAATCTCCACAAAATGCGCATTTCTTATGCAAATGCCACTACGTGGAATGGTGAATGCTCAGGTGGGAGTGTAGACTCTAACAAGTCTTGAAGCAGGTCATACACAAAGAATAATAGTGTCAAAGGATTTGAAAGCAAGTGTTTTTGCGGAAAGATTTCGGGACGTTTGTAGCGGAAATTACAGCGTACAAGCTTTCCAAGATTTTAATGAAGATCTTTGTAAGCGTTGTGTGTTCTTAGTTTGGAATTATGATTTTTTTAGGGCTACTTCCTTTAAGGTGTTATATGGGGACTATCCTGGCCGGTGGTGATCGATTATAATCAGGTAACCTGTAGGTATTTGCCTAACCTTTTTTATAAAAAAGTCTATATATTTTTTTATATAATATACTTTTCTTTTCTTAGAGTAATTGCTGCTCAATTCAGAATAAGCTTTTTTTTTAACCTGCGCAGCGGCACAATGTCTGACTGTAAAAGTGTCGGTTGTTGGTTCGATTCGCGGCGTTAATCGACAGAACTCCTGTCCTACCTACCCTGATATCCTGTGCCGAATAGAGCAAAAAGCTAAAAAAAAAAACAATTAAAACCGACAACTGTCTCAAAAGAAACAACTGTCAAAATGCATTTCGCTTGCATTCCAATTAATTAGTGGGCCCAAGTCAGTATTTAGATAGACATCTATAGCTATACTATACCACGCTATACTATACTGTAGCTAAAGCTTATTCCATTAGTAAAATTAATGTTTTGAATTACTCGCGGCCGACCGAGACAAGGTGACAGCGTGGGTGAAACGTATTGCCGGGACAGAATTCTGATGCGGGCAACTGTCGAGTTGCTGATCGTTTTTCATTCGGAATTTTTACATTTTTAATTGTTAATTTGTATTTGTTTGGGTTTTTTGTTAGATTTGTTTGTGAAAATTGACTTTTTTTAGTTATACAAGTGTTTTGTCTTGATTTTTATTTTTTACTGGTGACAAGGAAAAGCACGGTGTTGATATGCAATATTTCGAATATTACGCGGAGAGTGTCTTAACTCTAGATTCCAGGGAATCTAGATTAGCATATAGCAAATCTAAAAAATACCGTAAATCTTCGAACCCATTGTATGCAAATCAACACACTCTATAACAATATACAGAAAAATTAAACTAAAAATATTTATTCAAAGGTAGTTGGTAGTACCCCTATCCAAGCCATACACATCAATCTTCTGTAGGAATGTGACATACTATTATAAATCTCATTGAAGATACGCCGTCATCCATCAGCCAAAGGAAATGAAGTCCCGCACAGCATAGACGACGCTGCGACAATAGCCATGTATTCCAACTTTTGGTGTAAATGTGAAACTGTATGCAGCTTGGGCGGTCCGAATTTAATGAATTTCTAATATATGGTTTTGCATCTCCTGGTCTCTTGGTTTAGTGGTAAAAACAGTTAAAACATTAAAGTATTTAAAAACAGAAATATATTGACATAGGTATAAGGGGACGGCTCTGACTGTAACGGCGACGAATGAGAGTTCAATCTCCACTCTGGTGGAATTATTATATTTATATTTTAAACACTAGGTTCCCCCTACTTACCCTGCTATGCGAAAAATAAAAACAAAACCCCTATACGTATATATCAAATCCTAATTTAATGAATCACATAGAGACATTTGGACCAACAAACGGATTCGAAATGACAATGAGGCAACAAAAGCGTCCAGCCGCCTTAATCAGCTCAAAGGGAGTAATTGGTCTGCGTATTAACGTTCAATCATGATATTGCATTCGATGATGCAATGCAAATACAAAAACGCCTCGGGCTCGCGAGTCGCAATCACCATATATTTACTACTGCTGTGCTTTTACTTGTTTTGTTTTTGTTTTTTATTTGGAAAATTAGGAGGTAATTGGTTCCTAATTAGGGTATAAAGGCGTTATTTGTGGGTGGGCACCACGACGACCTACACATTATTTCCTTTTTTTAAAATAAGTTAACTCAAATTGGTTTCTAAGAAGAATTCCATTCTAGAATCGTATCTTGAAAAAAAACTTAAACATCGATAGTTCCTAAGCAGCCTCAAGTACACCTTACGGCCTCCCTTCATCCACTTTCACATCGAGAGCCGACACCGAGGTAATTCAATTGCTGCGTCCAGGCCTACTTTCGGTGGAAATTTTCTTAAAAGGCTGTCCGTGAGGAGCTCCGGATAGCACGCAATCGTTACTTATGCATTAACCTGGCTGCTTCCCTAATCGGTCCCTCAGGTCTGTTGGCTTCTCGCATGATTTTATTTTCCCACTTGCCCACATAAAGCCCTCGTCTTAGAATGAATTTTGACAATGTATCCGTTACGTGGGCGTTATTGTAATTGTTTTACGTGCCCAGAATTCCCTTTTTCTTGCGTTTTTATACATGTTAGAATTTATTTTGCGGGTAAGGCAAGACTTACTTTAATATTTATGTGATTCACTTTTAGAAATGCGGCTGTTCAATGAGATCGTATTTTCAGTTATTCTGTATGTATTGGAATTCTGATATTTTGTAGATCTTCCTTTAAAAAAAAGTACCAAGACATTTATGAAACGGAGGAAACGTAAATTATTCGTACGCAATTTTGAAATTTTTGCGTTGTTTTTTTTAAATCTACTGATATTTTCATGCTTCTAAGGCGGCCTATGAAATTCATATATTTTCCAAAGCAAGCACTAGCAAGACTGATATTTTCAAACAAACCAAATCCATTTTATATTATAAATTATTTGTACGAATTGTCGTCCATATATTACTTTTTTTGCTTATTACACAGGTAATCATTAAAAAATATTACTTTATCAGAGAGCTTACCAATAAATCTATCAATTTTAAAAGTATTTTTTATTTAAAATAATAAGCTCGTAAAAATCCTAACTATCAAAACACAATTTATAATATTTATCTAAAAATATAAACAAACATACTTTATTTATATCATATGAGAAAAGAAAATAAGATTTTTTTTTCATTTTGCAAAAAGGTCTGCGAGCTATAAATTAAGGAAGGCAATCTTGTTCTCTACACTCATGTAAGTAAGATACAAATTATTGCAGGGTACATGGTGGCCGCAATGATCGGCGACAGTCCAAATTTATATGGTGGACCTTTATCCGCATAGGCTTATTTTGTTTGACAAAATATTAGATTAAATATTATTAAAAAAAAGCTATTTTTTTTTCCTGCGTAGAAAAATACGTAGAGGGAACCTAGTGTTAGTTATTTGATTGGTAAGCCTTCTTTTCTTTAAGACTTCTTTTCCTAATTTCTTTTTAATTTTCGAAACAATATAGATTGAGAGGCCGAATTCAATGCTGCTCTTTATTTTTTCAGAGCGAGGAAATAAATATTATTATTCATGACCTAGTTTTGGCAAATGAACCAAAAACCTTTATTGTTATTATTATTCTACTATTTAAATTTTATTTAAGTGATTTAATAAGTGGTCTACATACACAAATATTACAGAAAATGCTGCCAAAAACTGGTTAAAAATTAATTCAAATATTTCGAATAAAATACAATGTGACTAATGTGACGAGTATGTCATATATTTAGACGAGTTATAAAGTAATGTGGCAGTGGCCAAACGTGCGACGACAAGCGCGACGGTAGTGGGTTCGATTCCCACGCGTTTGAATAAAATATTGCAATATTTAATATTCCAATTTCCTCGCTCTAGTAACGAGGCTAAGCGAATCAGACTTACTTTTAATAAATATTATTATATTATGTTTTATAAATAAACAGTGAATAAGAAAATTATATTTGCCAAAGCGACTTCACGAGTTCTCAGCGCTCATACATTTCTGAGGAAATAATTTAAACATTTCATAGTCTCTTTTAATGCAGGGCGGGCGGTACAAGAACAGGGGCCTTCCAATTTGTTTTGGCAAAAGAAAACATTTAGCTGTCGACCGCTGAAGGAGTGTTTTTATTTTCATTTTTACTGTATCCCCTCAAACAGCGTTTATGGATTTATTTAAGTGCCCAAAGTAGCAATTCTTAGATGTTTAATGTAATAGTGAATTAGAGTTGGATAAAAAGATTAATACGCTATATCCTGCACATGGAAAGGTAGGAGAGGGAACCTGGGCCCTTAGTGTTAAGAGACACAGTTCTCCATTTTCCGTGGAATTCGAGGCATTGCAAGTTGAGTGGCAAATCGCTATCAGAGTGAGGAAATGAAAATATTAAACTATTTTGTTCCCCCGAGTGGGAATTGAACCCACAACCGTCTCGTTTTCAGTCACACTCGTATCCTTATGAACTTAAATAGTTATTAATAAATAATCATATAATATGTCGAGTGAATTTTTTTTACATCTAATATTCTATTCACCAGTAAGAAATCAAAGTTGAAAAAGATTTCTTGTGAAGGTGTTTTCAAAGAAAAATGTTATTTTTTCCATTTGTTAATTCGTCGCCTTTGATGGACATTTCCAATTTTAGATATAAGCTTACGTTGGGTATAAGTAATATTAAATAATAAAAAGGTCTACGCCTGTGTTTTTAATGCCAGGTGGAGAAAAAAATGTTTACATTATACTAGCCGTCACCCCAAAACATTTCTAGCGTGGTCCTTACGAAGTAAAATGATTTTGTTTTTTCTTGTACCCGTAGAAATTTCCAGAAATCATCTCTTAGTGCTCTTCCATACTTCTTTTATATAGATACATGTTGTATGTATGTGTACACATAGCGGGCAGAAGGAACCTGGGAACCTAGTATTAAGACACTACGTTCTACACTCCTTAATCCAAATTATATACCAAATTTTAATTTTCTAAATCCAGTTTGCTTTTCAATCACTCAGTAGAGAAAATTATAAACAAGATATTTTAATTTAACTTAAAAATATGTTTAGAACCAATCCTTTCTTCTACAATAATATAATTTTCAGTATTGTGCTAGATTTAATAAGCAAAATAATAAATAAAGGCAAAACTCAGCAGTTTTTCATCCGTAAAAGTAAAAAAACAGATAGGATTTTATTGGTTTCCGAGAATCGAGTCGGGGAAATAGTAAGTAACCCTACACTCATATTTTACTGGCTGACCGTTCCTGGTCTATAATTGTGGAATATGATCTTTTATAGTAGTTTCTCTTTTCCATTTTATGTTGGTTTAATCAAAAAAGATAACGAGGTCAGTTGCGGGAGCACAAGCGCGTGACTAACATGACAGGGTGTCCGTTCGATTCCCTCTCGAGGAAATTATATAAAATATTTTCTTTATCTTGCCCTTGTAACGAGAAAAAGCAGAGCGTTGAGTTACGCAATACCACCACAATTTAGCGGAAAGGGGGAAGATAGTGTCTTGATGTCTAGAAATTGAACAATGAAGTGAGAACTGAGGGTTTTATCACTAAATTATCTCTTATAAATTAAATAAACTTCCCCATAAACCTGTGTCGTGTCTACGTCTTCGCTAAAGGTGTTTCTCTTAGAACTTTGTAGTACATTTATAGCCCAGCAGGCGGTGTGTCCACATAAACTTATCACCTTTTATCTCGTATAAAGGACATTACTAATTTATATTAAGAACTAGTAACGTATGGTACAAAAATACTAATTTTAGTACAAAAAACCTTTTTATTTGCTTCACGCAGTATTCCGCAAATAGTGGGGTAAGTAGGGGGAATAGGGTGTTAAAAGTAAACACTCCTTTCCCCACTGTCTGTCTAATTTTCAAGACACTGTGATTGGATGATCGTAACACCACGTTTTTATTGTTATTAAAACGAAGAAACGAAAATAACTCATTTACCAGAATAGGACACGAACTCATAACCGTTGCGTTACCGCAGCATTAGCAAATAAATTATCTCTCTAAAATTTAAAGAAATGACAAGAAAAGAGCCGATAATCTTCAGTTAGTTCAATATTTTTTGAATCATGGGTAAGAATACTATTGCTTGAATCACCTTTAACCGGTTCCCTCTGCCTACCTTATGTGCGTTAACTAAAATAAATCCAATCATTAAGACGCTTCCATTTAACGTTTTCACTAATTAAAATTATTTAATCTTTATATCTTTGTAATAGGCATTAGCACCTGCGCTTACTATCACGTTCCACTACGAATGGAATGTCACAACTTACTATACGAGTTACTTACGCGACTGACTCAAGTTAAATCGTTTCGGTTTTACTAACTTCTCTCTGGTAAGTGTTAGAGTTGAAAATCATATTTAAATTATGTTTAAATAGCTTTGTAGTAACTGCAGTGTGAAGTTCGAGTGTCGAAACACGAAGTTCTCAGTTAAATTTGACTTAAATTTACTCATTGTGTAATATTTTACCTGTATGCTTCCGAAATTAATATTTTATATGACATTTTTAGGTTATTTCTATTTCTTGAAGTCGGCGGTAGTTATGAGTTCGATTCCATTAATAGGATTCTGTTTTATTTATTTATAGACATTTCTCGGCGCACAACGATGAAACGTGGTGTTAGGATGCGCATGCGTATGCATTTCATACGTAGTATCTTAAAATAAGGTGTAAAAAGGAGGACGCAGTGTTTTAACTCAAGGCTTTCTCTACATATCCAGGGGTAAAACAATATTTCTATTCAGGTTTTTTTTACCATCACGCCTGTATCTCGCATGTAAAATTAATCTTGTATTAAGGTCCCGTGCATCGTAAATCCCGCGTAATCCCGTATTCCCCGCCCAATTTAAGACATATTGCGTGTTCAGTGGTGGAACTCAACGCTGCGCTTTGTCTTGTTACGAGTAAACTAAACAATTTATTCCTCCGAGAGGGAATCGACGCCACAGCCGTAGCGTTTGAGCCGCAAAAATGTTCTCATTATGTTTATCTATAATATTATTTGTTAAAAATGTAACAAAATTAAGTTTGTAGGAGTAATTTAATTTTATTTTAATTAGCAAACTTAATCAAATGGTTTCAAGATTAAAATAAGAACTTCTTAATAAGTTTTTCTTTGTTTTCTATAGCGATAAAATTAACATAATTTAATTATAATTCTCCCGAGTGGGCAACGAACCAACAACGTTCGTCTTTGAAAGCACTGTGCAAATAGTAAATTATAAAATGTGAAACTCCGTATGATCCTGTTCCCCAAAAATATAAAAAATCCTCTAACAGTGCTTCTCTACACTCTCCAAAGAACCTATATGCCAAAATTCGGCATTCTACGCGGCGCAGTTTTGCCAGAGCGTTGTCTGTCCGCTACTCTGTAACGGCAGAGTCAGGGTTGTCAGAGGGAACCTGAGATCGTAATATTAAGACAACCAGTTCCCATTAAGACACTTTCGTTACGCACTATCCGCCGAATTCTGTGGCAAAACTCGAGGCCTCGCTAGCCTCGTTGCGAGAGCAAAAAAATGAAAATAGTTAATATATCACTTCCCTGAGTGAGAATGGAACTTACTACCGTGGCCCTTACAGCTCGTAGCGTGACGCACTTGTGCCACCGGTACCGGGACGACACGACATCCTCGTTTTTCTGTTGTATATACATAATACTTCTATTAGCGTATGACATTAGCATCGTAATAATAAAAGTCTAATATGACTTCACATTTTGCTTCACTTCCTTTATGGTTCACACCTATGAGTTTTTTATTTGCTATTTGAATTTAGCTCGTTATATTTTTGGGGGCGTATCATATTATGTTTTGTTAGATTTTTGACATAATAATTATGTTGTTATTATAGTTATAAGTTTTATAATTCTTATTATATTTACAGTTATTGTCGGTCTAGAGTTCTGTCGCTGAACTCACAACGATTGAAAAATGGAGCGGAAAACAGGAAATGAACTGTTTTATTACTAGGTTCCCTCTAACCTGATATATGGTAAAAAACGAGCAAAATACTTCACTCCATTTTTTTCTTTACGTCCGTTTAAGTAATGTCATATTTTAAATGGCAGAATTAAATTTTCTTAATAAAAACCATCTCTACCGCTAAAAATTAAACCTAAAAACTACCCTACGTTACATAGCTACGAAAACACAAAGACTAACATACATAGACTATAGACTACAAAAGTTCATTCAAATTCAATATAAAAACAATATTAAATAAGTAATAGCGACGTAATTGTATGTATTCACAACGTAAAGTTCGGTGGGAGGTTGCTTGATTGCTTCATAAAAGGGCTTTACCGCTTCAAATGCCAAGCAGTTATTGGTCTTCATATTGTTGTTTCGGTTTGTTAATTTCTTTACGTAATGTGGAGAAATTTAGTATTGATTATTTTGTGTGGTAAGTAGAGAAATTAGTGAAATTACATATAATCAATATTGTTGTTAATCCAAAATGGCCGCCGCAACAAAATGGCGGATTACAAATATTTGCACATCCCAACTAATATGAGTATCATTCGGTCACATGTAAAATGATTATAAGAGAGATATAGTTTGTAAAAAACAAATACTAGTTTGCGGCGTTGAATTCTGCCACTCAATACGCAATACCCCCAGAATTTGGCAGGAAGTGGGGAACGGAGTGTCTTAGCACTAGGTTCGCTCTATCTACCCTTCTATAAAACTATGGTTTGTTCCCAGAGCGTGGAAATGAATTGAGTTATTGCCTTGAGTGGAAATCGAATCCACACCAATCGCATGTGCCGCTGCATCATGGCCTTTAAATACAAATAAACTTACTACAAATACGAATTTTCTTTTCTTCCTATAGGTATACATACATAAGTACGTATGAAACGTGATATATTGAGCACATAATTAAACACCGTGACTAAGCGAGAGCAATACGTTAGTACCGTAACCTTTATAATTCTTAAGATTAACCAAAATACAGTTTGGACCCAAAAGTTTAGTTTTAATGGCGGTTATTCCTATTTAATGCAGCAGAATTTGGTTAATACATATACATTTGTATTAAATTATAGTAGTCTTGGTACTCTGACTAAAATAAGACGGTCGCGAGTTCGATTTCTATTTGAGGGAATTAATTCTTTTAATTTTTTTAAACAATGTAATGAGTTGAGTTGTGAACTCAATAAGCAATGTCTCAAATTTAAGATGGAACGTGACACGAGTGAAAGTGATCCAAAATAAAAAAATACAAAATTATAGAAGAATTTGTTTTCTTTTCAGTTGAAAGCGATACATGCTTTATTATTCACAAAAAACCCTCCCTTGTTAAGTACATACATTATTATGGCTGAACAAATTAAAAGATAATTTTAACTAATACAACGTCTTAGTGAAAAAGTAATTGAAATTTTAAATCTGCACGAGGCTGGGAGTTCTTTGTGAATTTTTAGGTTTCCCTTTCCCAAGAACTCTGAGTAATATATTGCTATAGCATTTTTGTGGTTGCTCTGTTTTTCGTTAGGCGGTAAAATATATATATTCTCTATTTTGTCAGTCCTGATCCTTGCTCATTGTAGGTTCTATTCTAAATAAAGGAAAGGATTATATCTTAATTATTTTCTTTTCTCTTCTCTGCTAGTACAATACTTCAAAACTAAAATGGAGGGAAAAGGATTATCTTAACCCTAGATTCAGGTAGTGTCTGTGTCTGTGTGTGTACATTGGAAGGGCTATCAATTGTATATTAATTTATTTTCCGTTCATATTAGGTAAAATGCGAAGGCGAAATAATACATTTCTTTAGACACAAATACATGTTAAATTCCACCACCAAACTTCTCTTTCTCTCTCCAAGGAACTGAAAGTGGAAACGTCTCCCACTTTTGGATCCTAATAAAACAATCAAAACTATAATTTTAACTATAACCAAAATTAAAGCAAAAAGAAAGCTTTCCATTATAAAGGAAATAATATTGCGATACATTCGATTATTTTTCAATTCCAATTGAAAAATCAAGTCGGAAAATTTTAATTTGTAGCTTTAAATGACATTCGTTGAGTTTCGGCTCTTTCGGAACGAATGGGTTTATATTTCATTCATTTTGGTAATGTTTTCACGAACGTCAATCATATCGAATATTTTTGTATGTAAGTATGTATGTATGTAGGTGGGTAGTTGTTTTTGAAAGTTCACATCAGGATGAATATATTTCGTGACGTGTAAGTAAACACGTTTCAGTATTTAATTCGAACGAGGGGTTGTTGTTTTAATGTTTTTTTTTATAGTTTATGTTGTTTTTTTTAGCTTCATGCTATATTTTTCATATAACATGGTAGGCACAGAGACCACGGTATTAAGGTAAAGGTACCTCAGTTCCAATTTTTAAGACATTACGTGTTGAGTGGTGGTACTCTATATCACGCCTTGTCTAGTTACTAGAGGGAGGAAATATATATTATTAATGCCCCTAAATGGGAATCAAGCCCGCTACTATCACATTTATAACAAGTTTTGTGCCGCACCAGAACGCCGTTACAGTTTCTGTTATTAAGTAAATATTACAATTCTGTGTTATGGCAAAAACCTTTCCGTATTAATTTTATGTGATACTAGTCCCAATTATTCGACGCTTGATAAGGGAGGCTAAAGAATGAAATTTCTAGAATGGTTGATGTCCATTCTAGAAATTTCATTCTTACACGCAACCGTCACGTCAGACGCTGAGCCACAACG
Organism: Heliconius heurippa; assembly: GCA_900067975.1. Taxonomy (NCBI): domain Eukaryota; kingdom Metazoa; phylum Arthropoda; class Insecta; order Lepidoptera; family Nymphalidae; genus Heliconius; species Heliconius heurippa. The sequence goes on along the minus strand of FAPY01008513.1, from coordinate 16,135 downwards.
GCTTCAACAATTTCGAATTTCTTTAAGAAATTCTCAATAAAATTTAATCATATAGCAGAAACGTAATCGACACCTTGTACATCGTATACCAAAGCAGTTGTAGTGAATCCATATACACATATACATACCCACTTATAATATAGATAATTATCTACACGATCACTAATTATTAATACTTACGTAAGTTCCAAGAGATGTGAACTTTAATCATAATTTGGTAATTAACGTTATATTGAAGCCATTCATTCCTCGCTGCTTGTTCTGCCTCACATTAATTAAGACGTAGTACTTGCTGGTAGGCGAAACGAAGTGAAATTCATAAATTTTGTTGGGACCGACAAATAATATATTCTTACTATACTACACTCGTGTGTAGTATTTTCAAAAATTATTTAATTAATTTCTTGATTTTTTTCTATATCTATTTTATTAGCATCTCGTTGAAATGTAAAAAAATAAAATTAATTCTCGTTGTATTTGTTAGAGACATTGCGTGTTGAGTAACAGAACTCGATGATCTGCTTTGTCTTGCTACCAGAACGAAGACACCGCCACTTAACACACAATGCCTCCCTAATTTGGCTTAAAGTGGGGAGTGGAGTGCGTTAACACTAGGCTCCCTCTACCTACTCTGCCAAATGCGGGATACAGCGTGAAACTGAATAAAAATAACAAGTATTTGTACATCCAAGCCAAATAACATATCACTTGAGTGTTAATAAAACGAAAGGTTTTTCATTTGCTCCGTGCCGCCGCATACAATCATTTAATTGTATTCAACGTATAGTACTCGTATAGTATGTACCTACGGCTACGCGCTACGTGACGCGGTGGCCTGTCTCATTCAATACGCAATCCGACGTGCTATGTTTATCTTGACACTACACACGGCTATATTCATTTTCAGTTATTTATATTGTTATAAAAGACGGTAGTGGGTTCGATGTATAATGCAAAAAAGAAGTGAGTTATGTCAGTCTGTTGAGTGATTTTAGAGATTTTTTTTAAGTTTCACGATGTATTTTGTCTTAATACTAAATTTCCTCTGCCTACTACGGCAATCCGTCCCTCACTTTCTGCTGAATTCTTAATGCATTGCATATTAGGTTGCCAAGCTCAATGCCGCGCTTTACGAGTTCATTACCAGACTGTCAAAAAAATGGTAAATATTTAATTTCCCAAAAATACGCTGAAAGTTAGAATTTAAAATTAATAAAAATACGCCGCCAATAAAAAATGTATTGAAATAAAAAGAACCCCTCCCTCATTTCCAACGTTTTAATATAAAACACAGTTTATTTGGTTTCATCAGTGCGTGCCGCGGCGTCGAAAGATTTAATTGTTCGCCGCACGACCCTGCACGGCCCTGCACGACCTGCACGGCCCTGCACGACCCTGCACGGCCCTGCACGAGCCGGCGAGGCTGACGCGGTAATGTGCTTTATTCAATGGACAAAATGAAGTTTAACAGCATATATCGGGTTTGTCGCTTGTGTTCATCAGATTGAAAGAAAAACAGTTTTAAATATGTCGATTCCAACTAAAGGGGTTTTAAATTCGCAATCATTATAGTGTACTTAGATATAAAATATGGAGAGTGGTGTCTTACTCTTTATACTTATTCCAAATTATAAATTAAACATAGTAGAGTGGGCAGAGGAAACCCGGGAACGTAGTATTAAGATAGGTACTCTGTTCCCATAAACACACTTCCGTTCCACACTTTCCGCCGAATTCTTAAGCTATTGTGTGTTGAGAGGTGGAGCTCAAAGCCTCGCTATAGGAGCGAGGAAATGAAAAGTTATATTAGGTGAAATTTAATGTACATAATGTAAGTAATTTATACAAAATTCAAGCCTTGCGAACAGTATGGGTTTGATTTCCTTTTGGGGCAAGAGTGGAACGGAATATCCTAACACTTTGCTCCGTCTGCCAACTCTGCTATGCGGGGAAGCATAAAACTACATTTTTACAATATCAAAAAAAAAAAGAAATTAAAAAGAATACTAAAATAGGAAGAAAATATCTTATATTAAAACACTCCAGACGTATATTGGTGAAAACGTAGCCCCTTACACAATTACATTAGCAAGCAGTAAAGAACATTTCCGGTCGGAACCGCTCTTAACCGGTTTAGACTGGACGGCACTGGACGCTAGTGCTGCTACTACTGTATAGGATGTAGGTACTCGTAGCAGCTGCGGGACGTAATACTGTTCCTTGCTCTCTGAATGCCGACGTACTGAGGGATAAGATTAGCGACTGTTAGACATTAAGGAATTTTATATATGTGTATAATATATATTCTTGGAAATAGTTTTTCAGTTCAGTTCCCCTACTCAAAACGCAATGCCTAAATGAGAATCCGACAGAAAGTAGAGAGGGGAAGTGTCTTAATGGGAACGGAGTATCTTAATACTAGGCTTCCAGATTCCCCTTCTAACCCTGCTACATGCTGAATACACCGTAAAACTAAAAAACCCATAAATAAATATAGTATGTGTGTAAATCACCTAAAAAGCAGGATTCCCCAAGAGTATACATGACGAGGCAAAAGATGTAAATATGTACATGCAGTAAGTAGCATTTAGCTCTCCATCCCATAATTTTAGCTCATTTTAAAGATATTATACCTACCTAACCTAAACTTTATATCACTATAGTGGCAAACCGAAAACAATTGTAAATAGAATAAAATTAACGTCGTCCCTCTGAGATGGGATCGAACCCACTATCATCTCATGAACAGACACACAGTCTCGCCATTTTACAAAAAATAATATTAAAACTTCAAAGTCCAGTACATTAACAAATAATAAAATATATGGCTGAGTATAAAGGAGTGGACGTCGCTACATCGTAGAGAACGTATGTGAGTGCATAATTATTGTGGACTATAGAGTTTCAAATATTTATGTCGTGAATAAATAAACTGAATGTCTCTTGCAATCTGAGTAATAGAAAAGTGGAAAACTTTGCGATTTATTTTCAAATTGATTATTTTTAAATTTATATTTAGTCCAAAGAAGGTTTTATTGAAATGCTTTTTTATAAAATAAGTAATATGACCACGAAATTGAAATAAACAAATGGTTGATACAATATTTGAAATGGTTGATACATTACTTTTGATATTTTCTTATTGAAATAGGCTCCATTTTGTCCAAATTTGTCTCATCAGAGCGGAATTTAAAATAACGTGTACATTAAACGTTATTCTACTTTGCTTAAAAATTATTTCAAAATTTCCAAAATTCCAGGCCGAGCGTGTCTCTACAGAGTTCTACTTAACGTTGGGCGTCAATAAATGCCATATACGGTCGCTAGGTGCAAGACACGCTGTAATGAAGTCGAACCCAGTTAGTTGAGCCATCGAGTGGAACAATTGCATCTCTCGCCCTAACATCCTGTACTAGGTACACCTGTTCTGTATTTTACATCTATATTTTGTATGTGTGTTATAAATTAAGGTTGTCGTGACGAAGTGGTAGCGTCTGATTGTAAACATGTTGGTTAGGGATTCGGTTTACACGCGGGGAAATGATTATTTTTAAATTATTTTCGTTTTCTCGCTCTAGTAGCTCAAACACGGGGTTGAGTTCCGCCACTCTATGCATAATGTCTTAAAAAATTATTGGAAAATGAAAAATAGAATTTCTTAACCTTTCCCTCCTTTTTTGGCCCCCTCTGGCTGGTATACGGGAAAAAGCGTCAAACTGTGTAATAATTTTGCACAAAATTTCAAAACTTCAAAAACTTAACAAATTTTCCAGAGTGTTTAGGAAGCTTTTACAAGTTATGAGTATGTTGTACTTGTGTGTGTACTCACTCACGGGTAATAGTGAGCTTTAGATTAAACGGATTTTCTTGATTTTTGAACTTTGTTTCGTTTATGTTAACTTAAGCTTGTTTTAGTTTTCGTTTTAAATTACGATGTTAAGAATTTTCCTTTTTTTAACAGATGACAGACAGATGAGACTTGTTTTAAACTCTCACAATATACAAATATCATACTCTAAATTAAAGATTACAAAATATATGAAAAATCAACTAAAGTTTTCATACCGAAACAAAATGAAACATTATTTGATATTTGTTCTGGGATTTGTAAAGAAATTCCACTCAAAATTTGCATTATAGAGCAATGCAAAACAACGGCAGTTCTTGGCACAGCGGAATCTTAAATGCGACAGCACGAATAATTCAAATTAGTACAATTACAAAGCGTAATTGGCCTGTGACAGAGTTTAGTTAAGCGATCTTAATTTTTTTTAAAGAAAACAACAAAATATATGTATAACTTTAGAACTCGCTGGAAAGGGAGAATGGAAGTGTTTTAATGAGAATGGAATATCTTAACATTAGGTTCCTAGGTTCCTTCTCCGTTCCTTCTCCGCGAAGCCAAAAAAATATCGTGTATCCGACTACATAAAGGGGAGAGTGTTGCTTATTACTATAAAGTATTACTTTTGTGCACATATACTATGTATGTGATTTTAATGTTTGTTTTTTTATCAGTCGCTTTTGTAGTCAGTCTTTTAGAGCGCCTTGATAGTTTTATACCGTACCTGTTAATATATAAAAAAAAAACATTTCTTCGAGTCAGAAAAAAAAGAATTTATCTTTCTAACAGTGAAAGAGTGAAACTAACAAAGGCTGGCAGGTCCGGTGAACCTTTTAAAATATTAGTCAATGCTTTATTATAAAAATCTCTGGCTCGAATATTCTATTTTTTCCATTAAGCGTGTATTGAAAAAGTTTTTACAATAAATTTAGTTTGGAACTTTACTTCGAATTTAAAATTGTTAGGTTTCAATTTTTTCACCTTATGCAGCTTAGGAAAAGAGTAAGTAACATATTTACAAGATAATATAGGTAAAAGTAACCCTTTCTAAATTTCTAGTAACGACAAAGCGCGGAGTTGAATTCCACCACTCAACATGCAATTTATCGAGAATTGTCCGTAGAGTGAGGTCATCGCTAGATAACCCTCGCCGACCCTGCTTTATGCGGGATACATGATGAAGCTATAAAAATAATGAGCAAAATTTTATTATTATTAAGTAAAATTTTCGTATGTAATAATAATGCCTGGTCACGACTAAATTTTAGCGTCTAGACTCCATTGGTTTTGACTAGATTTCATTTCTAGAAATTATAGTAAACACAAAACACTTTTGTCTGAACGTTACTAAGAATGGTTCAAAAAAAGGTTAACTATTATTTATTAATTTATTCAATGTACAAAACATTTTTTTACCCGAAATTTCGTTTGCGTAAAATCATGTCTTTTACAATTTCCCATAGAAACGTCGGGAAAGTCTTACCGCTATCGCTGCACTGTCCAAGGAACTTACATATCAAATTTCAGCGTTCGACGCCACCGCGTAAATGTCTGTACATTGTTTGTCAGTCAGTCAGTCAGTAAGTAAAATCGTTATATATAAACATGTTTATACATTATACTATAGATACTATAATAAGTTACATAATTTACTTACTATAGAATCCACTGTCGTGGTTAACGGCTAAGTACTGTAACTTGTTTTAATTTTTTCTTAATCACCGGTTGCAGGAAGTTTGCAAAGTTCTTTGAGATAAAACGAATTTAGCCATGAGGTCTAAGTTTTGAAAGGAATTTCTACAAAAATGACTTCGGTAAATGTCCCAACGCTAAAAGTATCACCATCTTCCTTGTTCTTAAAAGATGTTATCAAAAACTTTTTATATTTTGTTTTTTTTTATATACATATTGTATACCGCATATAACAAGGTAAACAGAGGTAACCTGGGAAACTAGTATTGATACAGTTCCGTTCCATACATCCCGCTGAATTTTGGAGGCATTGCTTGTTGAGTGGGATGAGTAATAACCTAAAATTTACACATTACAAAATACAAAAATAAAAAGCATAGTGTTTTAACACTATGTTCACACAATGTATCCTGAAAGAAAATAATAAATGATTCAAGCACATTTAAAATATACACTAACCACGTCCCAGACCCGCCGTTCTCTGGAACTCCATCAAAATAACGCGCCCCCATTACTCACGTCAGTGCAACTTTCTTTTTATTTGATTTCCTTGATCTTCACGGAGTGGAGGAATTTACTGTTTCCACCTATTATATTAATAAGTTACCATTTTTTTTTTTGGCAAAATTAGTCACTTTCTGTGACACAACAATCTTCTTACAAATGTTTTTATGGGATCGTTTTTGTATTTACACTAAAAAGTAGCTTCAAGCAGCTTCATGTTTAATTTTCCTAATATTACGTCTGGTGGCGAAACTTAACGCCACGTATTATATACCAGAAAAACCAAATGAAAATCATTTAAATATAATCGTATTTACTTAATCATCGTATTTACAGCTACGTTGTCCCACCGCTCACATACGAGTACGTCGGCCCAAAGTAGACTAAAAAAACATATAGTTCAAAATTGAATCACCAAGTATACCATTAATATAATTCACCCCCAGATAATCTTATTCAAGCGCAGTCCAGTTTAATTTTACTTTAGCCTATCAAATTCAACGTAACTTGGGGCGTCGAATGACTTAATGGTATTTCAGTGTTTGCGAACCGTTCCAGCTCTCACTTTTAATCGGAAGTCTAGGCTTATTGACTTGCTCTGAAGGAAGTAGGATTGCGGATAAAAATTTAGATTTAAAGATTGTTTTTTTTTATTTTCACCCTTTTCCCTTGCAAGTAGGGTAGGCGGAGGAAAGTCTGTGTTATGACACTCTATTCTTCGCTTTTCATGCGGATTCGAAACGGCGGATCTCAGTGCCATGTTTTGTCTTTCGCCACACATGTGGAAAAGAAAATAAACCTCCTCCCGAGTGGGAACCAGGAACCTCCACATTCAGATTCACTGGTGTCATTACTTGTGCTGTGTTATTTTATACCAATGTTTGTAAAATATATATTAAGATTATTTGCCCTAAATTACATTATAAATTATTCTTTTAAATGCTGTGTTTTCCCGTTGCTGTAGGAATTTTTGGAATTCCTATCTATGTGCATCATCCAGTAGGAAAGTACACCTCAAATTTCAACTTTATAAGTTTCAGCTGTATTGTGTTAGTCACTCAGTAACAGAAGAGGGGTATCACATCTTATAAGTTTATTTTTTTAAATATCATCGTCAAAGATAACTAAGTTTTAAATTTTTTCAGTATTTATTCTCTGTAAGTCTCTTTAATTTAGACTTAAAAACAAAGTCTTTTAATAAAAAATACTCTCATATTATAAACATACAAACAAAAGCAAAATAAAAAAACATTTATAAATAAAAACACAGCCTTACCACTCAAATACTTTGATATATTGTAGTAGGATACTTCATTTGGACCAGAAAATACGGCCTAAGCTCTTTCATATCTTAGAGCAACAGGTTACTTACGTGAAGAAATTTTTATCCTCACGATGTATCACTTTGACACCATCGTCGCTTAGTTGAAATATGTTTTGCTAGCATGACGATTGTGGGTTCGATTCCAATTGGGGAGAAAAATTTAAATTTTAATTATTTCCATTCTTTCGCTGTTTTAATTCAAAAGTTCTATCGTACAGAAGGTATTATTATCATCTATTGCAGAATTGGTCCTGAAGTGTAGAATGGAGTGTTATAGCACAGCATATTACATATACGTATATATCATACATTTAAAACAAACCACATATATTTTACTTCTATGTATTTTTCGACGTTTCTTAGTAGTGTCCAGGTATCCCTGGACTGATGTGGCATTCATCAGTTAGTTGCCTTAATTATTCTATTAAATTGACTTTCTAATAATCATATTAGATATAATATGATTATTGGAAAGTCAATTTGATAGAATAATAATGCGTGATACGCATCGTGTATGGAATTTCGGAACTAAACGCCGCGCTTTGAACCTACGAGTATAATAAAACATGGCACTCTGAAATGATTCTAGTTGTAAGAGGTAGATAGATATCGATTGTACCTGACCCCAGCAGATATTTCAGTCCCCTCGTTATTTATGACGTCTCATGTTAGCGGGTGATATAAGGATTTTATAGGTTCTTTGTTACCTTTTGCAGTTTTTAATTGAATCGTTAAGTTACTTTGATTGATTTGTTAGCTTCGAATGAATAATGCGTCTCGGTGCTTTCATTTGGTTATAGATTAGTTTTTGTGGCTGAATTAAATTTTTCATTTATATTTTAAACTTTTTATTGAAGTTATGGACAGGTTATGGTTCGTTTCCCACTCGAGGAAATATTTAATATTTTCATTTTCCTATCTGTGGTAACTAGGCAAAACACGGCGTTGAACAGATTGGAATGGAAGTCTGTTAATGTGAACGGACGGTCACTAGGTTCCAAGATTTTCTCTGCCTAACTTGCTATATGCGGGATACAGTGTGAAGCAATATATGATGACAGATATAGTTCTATCATCTTCTATAATGTGTATTAAACTCTTCCGTTACTGAGTGACTGAGAGACAATACATAGCTAAGAATATGCGACACAGAACGCTGAAATTGAATGTATGTACGTCCCTTGGAGAGTGCAGGACTAAGAAAGGTTTTCCCGACATTTCTACAGAAAGAAAAGAAAGATGATTTTACGTTTTATAGTCAACTTAAACGGAGTTACGGGCTACGACTCGTATATCATTTGAATAACATTTACAGTTCGATTTTTTGTAAAAAAAATGTGTAAAAGGGGCAAATAAAATTGTGCAAAGAAATATTGGTGAAAAAACGATCACTAAATTAGATGTTCAATTTATACTTAACTAAAATTGGACTTTAGGTTTTAGAACTTATTATGTAAACAAAATACTATTATTATATTAAATAAACAATATTATTATAATTATTTAATTTCAATATATTAACATAAAAAAATACACGTTCACTCCGCAGTCTGTCTTGATAATAACACTATTCAGAATGAGATTTCACGTCTAACATACATCTCATTCTCGACTAAGGAAATATTGCGAGTCATTCTATTATTATATTCGAACAAAGAAAACAATCGCGTAGAATTCGGTACCACATGTTGCCGATTTGGCTTACGTCATTTTGCTATATTACAGCCAAATGGGGAAAAAGTCAAGCCCTTCTAATTCTAATATACTTACTGTAAATAAGATAGAATTGTAATAAGATTACTTATTTTGTGTTTGTCTTCATATTTTATGAGAAGAAAAGAAGTAGTGATAAGTCATTCCAGGTTTGTCACGGAGCTTAACCTCGCTCATTAATTATACCTGTCTCTCTAGATAAAATTAACTATGTTTACAAATTCCATATGCCCTTAATCATCGATGACAATGATGATATTACGAAAAATTTATATATATTTTTACTATTAGATTCATTTCCTAATGGAATAAAACTTAATTAATAAAAGGTCACTCAAATGCCAAAAAATGTCGTGGTCAATAAGAAAACTGCTTCTATCAGAATACAATCTTATTTTTGTATATTACCCTCTCAAAACCCATGTTATTATCCCTTCTGACATTTGTATAATACATTTAAAATGATTTTTATAAAATTGTGAAAATTTGAATACTCACGCCAGAAATGACCGTAAATAGAATGTACATTACCTATATTAGAAACTGGAAATACTTCAATTTTACCCTTTAAGTTCCTCACCAAGTTTTAGTCACTTACCTGAAAAAAAAATAATGAAATTAAAATTTATACAATATCTATTATATTTAGTTAAGTACGTAGTAGGAACACGTTACAATAATTTGGTTTGATTTCTGCTTGTGGAAATGGAATTTAAAAATATTATTTCCCCAGTTTGGACAAAAAAACTCACTATTAGATATTAATACTTCTCTCCAATTATCATGAACTGAAAAACAGAGGACATATTACTAGTTTCTCCATACATGACCAAGAAATCCTTGTGTTTCCATTTCGCATAATAGCACCGCCATAGGCACATCCTTGCCCAAATTGTAAGCGAACCAGAAACCGCATATGTTTACTACAAGCAACAACAATACTAATACTATACACAATATTCAGGAACCATCAACATATTCTGTCAAATAGCACATCAATATCCTGCCGTGTGGGAAGAAGACAGACTTAGCTCTAAGCTCAAACGAAGGAAGTGCATAGCGGCGGAAACGGAGGTTGCTTGCAATTTGCGCAGTCGACTCTCACTCCAACATAAACATACCCAACAAAGGACCTTAACCCGTCAACTTCTTAGTCGATAATCCAATAGACGAGGAGCAGCTCACATTTGTCCACAAATAAAAGGATTTGAACCTTACTCCTTATAGTTTAGAGGTGGTTTCCAAATGGCTGCACCGTCATATGGCTCACCTATGTTACGGCGTGTGCCAAACTGAGTAAAGCAAGTTTGCTAATAGCAATAACTTAATACATTATACTGGACCAGAAAGTAACAAAAAGTTAAAAGGCTGAGCGCACAGTTTCTGTTCGGATAGAAGTTATTTTGTTCAGAATCGTCTGAAATTTACTTCAAATTATATGTAGTTTATTTAGTTCTTACTGTGTTTTAAGCTTTAAACTCTCGATTACAGTTTGCTTGTGCGAATAGTTTTCCTGTTTGTTTGTCTATAGAATTTGTGCATTAATTGATGCTTTTGTGCTGAAACTGGGAAATAAGACATTGACTTATCTTTATATATGTGTTTGAGAAGAAAGAAGGTGAAATGGTAAGTCACTCCGTTTTTACAACCGAGTGTCACCTCGCCCTCCTCGCGTCTCTATCTTTTCTAAAAATGTATTTTTCCTTTCTTTTGTTAGCTTCACGTTGTAATCGTAATCTTAGACAATCCAATCAAGTTAAGGTAATCGGTTTCTCACTTTCTATTTAGTTTTCGAAACATATTGAGGAAATGAAAATAATTCATTCTCTCGAGTGCGAATCGAACTTTTAACCACAGCGGTATTTTATAGTCAGACGGCGTCAGACTTCACCTGACAAAATATTTATAGTGAATATATTTTGTTTCCGTATAAGACAAAGGCTCTATCTTTATGTTTGGCTTTCGTTCCCAACAAGATAGAAAGAGTACTGAAAATAAAAAGAAAATAATTAACAAACTCAATCACGAACTAAAATGGACTATTTCCTAACCAATAGAACATAAAGATAAGTTAATTTTTTTCACGTTTAAACACATTTCACAAAAGATGCATCCAAAGTACTTTAAACATATTTGAAAATATTCCGACCAAATAACAACCAAAATATATATTCTAAATAATCCTATACCAAGCGCCATTGAAAACTGAAATTTCGTACGATCCTTGCACTGAATGAAAATGCAATTTTCAAAATACTGTTACAATGGTCCGGGGCCCCATTGTTGATATAAAGCCTTCGCGTCCGTCACACCAATACAAAGTTTAATTATGTTACGTAGAAAATCCTACCGGTAAGCAGATTTAGTGTATAGCGCACTATTCGGCGGTATTGTCGCTGTTTATAATATACGAGCAGAGGTGTTCAATGTGTGTTCATATAATAGAATTTAATGTTAATTCAATGTTTGACGTGGTTGTGTGGTTTGGATGTGTGGAAAATGAATGTGGGTAGTGTGACATCTATTCTTGTAATATACTAGCGTACCACCTGCGGCTTCGCCCGCTTGGACTTGGTGTTTTATTATAGTTTAATTGTAAATAATCTTTATGTGAATTATAGCTATGTGTTATTCTGGTGTATAAGTTATATTTTTGCGTGAAACCAGAACAAATATCCATCCCGACAATCTTCTATAATCAATCAATCGAGAATTGATCCCACAACCATCGCATATTCAGTCAAACAGGGCTTCAATTCCAAATACATTCTATTTCTATTTTAAGAACCTAGACAATATATCCAAAACTGTTCAAGTCCAGTACATAACACAAAGATACCAGTTCGAATTCAAACACAAACGCTTTGAAACGCTGGATCATAAATAATCCTATCATCCGCATTAAATAGGCGCCGAACAGATGTATGACATATTTGTGTACTAAGACCATGTCCATCGGGGGGAGCTATGCAATACTTAGATTGTTATGTCTTCGTATGCCAGGATTTTGGTGGAGAAATTGTGGAGAAATTTGGATGTACTTTGATATGAACGTATGGCTCAATGGTCAGAGTGTTTACAAGGTTTCCCAGAGGCCGAACCCGCGTTCAAGTAGGTGTTATGTTGAAATTTTTATTTTATATATATTTTTTAATTATTTAAAAAAATCATTTGAATAGGCTGTGCTGTTTTTGTTTAAATTAAATATTCGATCTGCTATATAATACTTTATATTATTTTCGTCAAATGCTTTCGTAAAACAATGTATTAATTAAGTTTTCACTATCTTTACAGGATAAAAGCAAAAATTGAAAAAATCCAGTATATTTAAGAAAATACCAAAAACAGCTTCTCAACTATTATATTCATGGCTAACAGCCTCAATAAGATGTAGTGGACGCGTAACGTATATTTCCCACGCCCATGTTTTTTATGTACCGCAAACAATCGATTCCACACAATTACAAATAGAAGTAGAAATCTTTCAAAGAAGCTCACAGCCTGTGCTCGAGATATTGTAATATGCGGCTAAGATTATTTTACCCCTTTTGCAATGCTATTTATGTTTTATTAAACTGCCTGCCTACACAACCTGCCTCATAAGTTGATCTGTTTTTGAATATTGTATATCGACACCGATATCTCCACATATAGAATGCTCAATAATATACCTACAAACTTCAGCTTTCACAATAAAACTAATAACCATTATAAATAATAGTTATACCGTGTTTCACATTTAAACAATATTTAGGTCATTTATACTCCGATGGGTCAAGGCTGTAAATCGATAGTCAACTCAGCTATCATTGAACGTCTAAATAAGTTAACCTGAAATTCATTCTATTCTGACATGACAAAGGGGTCCGAGCACTCTGAGAGAATGAAGAATATGTATGAAATTTTTGGATGTAAAATTCTATTTTTTTTCACGTTTCCTCTTATTTTTGTCTTCATTTAATATCTCCTGTAGTGCAGATAGACGAGTATGTTTTGTTCTTTCTGTTTAATTTGTTGATAGGTATTGATTATAAGGTGTGGTAAAAAGACATGTTTCAACAATAATATAATGAGAGGTCGTCCTGGCTCAGTTGCACTGAGTCTGATTGTAAACCTGGCGGTTGAGGGTTCGATCTCCATCTACACAATATTTATCATTTTTGGGAAATATAGTTTTTATTTATTTTCATACTCCCGTTCTGGTAGACAAAGTGAGGCGTTGAGGTCCACCACAACAAAATTGGAAAGAAGGAAGGAAAGAAGTGAAGTCTTACCATTAGGTTCCTTCTGCCTAACGTGCTATACGGAATAAACCGTATCGCTGATTTTTTAAAAAAAAATTTTTAACTCTATTATGATGCATCGTGTTTTCAGTGTTCAAAAAGATATCTATATATAATTTAACGGTATGCCACTTCATATTCTCCCTTCTTCAAGATCTGTCTCTACCTACACAAATTCGAAGTAATTCTGTGGACGTTTTACAAATTATCACGTATTAGTTCTAGACTGGTCTAGATTTTCAGACAGAACGATGTATTCTTGATGGCACGAGAACAAAGAGCTACCTAAGTATATTATCAAATCAAAAAGAATTTCAGTCGATTTCCTAGTGTAACATGATTAAACGGGAATTTTATCACAAATTTGCCACGGCGAATGCAAAGCGAGATATTCCCATGAATTTTACATGACGTCGTGACATCTCTAAATATACATTTTACCTGAGTTGCAAAATCCCTATATATATAGGATTGTGTTATATGTTTGTCCGTATCTATAGAATGGTATTTATAAATATATAAATACTTGTTAGAATTTTTATACAGTTCCTAGTGGTAAGAGAGACCTTGGTTGACCTTCGAGAACACAGTATCGATGATATGTAAAAACATGGGCAGCGCGGTTGGTGTTCTCTTATTACTCCAGTTAATCACCATTCTAAATTAATCTTTGATGAAGTTTATTAATATAAATTTTATAAAGGTATGAATTATGTTTGTGTAACTTTATTTTCTATAGGCAAAAAGTTCTGAATAATATATCATTTAGTCTTCAGGTTCTCATAATTTTCAGGAATTTTATGAGCATGAAAAAAATGTGGCACACTTTCAAGAAAAAACCCAATTCATCAAATTAATGCAATAACAAAATTCGAGGCATCCGCTTATTTTAAGTAAAAATCGACCCTTCCGCTAAGTTATTCGGACTCAACATTCTCATCGTGCTTCCGCAATGAAATAACAAAATTAAATATTTCTTAAAATTTCCAAAAAAATAAAAAATCGACGAGAATGCAAATTATTTGTTCATAAAGTGACCTATTCTTTGACGGATGAAATATCCTAGTCAGATTTGCACGTGTCAGCCGAATCGGAGCCTGGCAAATAAAATGAGTGGCGCCGGCGGCAACGGTACAAAATTGGAATGGTTATTTTGGCTGTTTTTTAATGTTTGGCGCGGCGCGGCGTGCTCGCTCTGAACGCGATACGACCGCCGCCGGCGACCGGCTTACCTGCGTCCGTTTGACACAAATCAGTAAATAGGAATAAGCAATTGGTCATTTTGAATTTATCTCATTTTGAGGGTAGTTTGATTTTTTTTTTGTAGGGGGAGCTTAGCGTATTTGCTTTGTTGGGTTTTTGAGTATGAATTTGAATTTGAATTTGGCTTAGGTGAAAATTAATCAATACGCGTATAATAATATAACGTAATTATTATTTATTAAAAACAACTCTTTTTGTCCTAAGAGATTTGACATCCATAGATAGAACCGATCTGTTAGTAAAAGGATATATATTTTAAATATGAAAAATGGTAATTTCTACCCTTTTTACCATAATAGGAGATATTGCGTGTTAATTAACACATACAAATGTAATACTGCCACTGCCCATCGATATTATCATTTTATCGGTGGTCATCTATATAATAAAATTAATAAAATATGCAACATATTTCCTCTTTCCCTTCATCTATGCAAGGCAAAAGTTAGTTTGTTTTTACGGGAGTTGAAATACAGTGAGACGGAGAGTTTTATGAAAATAAGTACATAGAATAAGATATGTTTTCATTTGATGAGGTTTTTACTACAAATGTGCATCCATAAGTTTTCTTAATTTTATTATTATTATTTTATTTTATTTTTTTCTTACATTTGTATTGTGTTTTTCATTCAATAATTAACCAACCAGACACAAGATGTTTGATTGATCTACCGATTCCTAGATCATTTAAAATTTGTAAGAGCACTGGTACATAACACAAGTTAAATCTTACAATGGGTACCAGAGTTCATAAAACCAGAAATTATTTAATTGAATGCTGTGATAAATAGGATTTATTTATTGTATCTGGTGACTGTATTCATACATTTTTGGCAATAAATTTTCATTTCATTTTCATTTCAATTGGCGGAACTCAACGCCGCGTTTTGTCTCACCAGCATATTGAAATGGAAATAATTAATACCCCATAGGGAAGAACGTAGCTTCTACTGAACTGACAGTCATTTGCTTTCTCACTGTGCCACTAAGATAAAAATGTATACTATACATACTATATATTTCCACAAAATGTGTTCGTAAAATAAAATAGGATTCGTTCTAACCTAATGCTTCGAAAATATTCAAGTGATTGGGGACTATGGGTTGCAGATTGAATTTGCTTGCCCCAGAGAATAAGAAATGTGGTCAAGGATTTAGATTTGCTGATATTGAATACGATTTTAATTCCAATATCCTGGATGTATAATATTAAAGGCCGTCGTGGCGTAATGGCACAGAGTCTAAACAGTTTGGTTGTGGGTTCTATTCCCACTCGGGGATTTTTTTTTTTTTCATTTTCTGAAAGACTTTCTCATTAAGCTTAACACAAGGCTTCTAATACCTACCCTGATATTTGCTGGATACAATGTGACTACTATTATATTAAAACTTGGGAGTATAATTAATAGAAACGATGGAAAAAAAAATATATGAAGAATTTTCTTTTAAAATACTTGATAACCGAATCCCATTACACCCTATTCATATATAAAAAAGTCAAAAAAAAATTTT
>FAPY01008511.1:0-15216 GCA_900067975.1 Heliconius heurippa | reverse complement strand
ACAAATGCTAGAAGTCTGAAATTTTGCATGGACGTCACTTATAAGACGTAGATACTCATGGAGACAGAAATTAATAATAACATAGTTCACGCAGGTGAAGCCGCGGTCTGGCCGCTAGTTAATAATAAGTGTCAATACAATTTTGTAATTAAAGCAGTTTTCAATATATAAGTAATATCTTTTTACATTTTTAAATATCCTAATTAATTTCAGAATCTAATGGGGATGTTCGCCAAGGACGTGTTACGGGAAGAATAGTTAAATTATACTCAGGTTTTAAGCCAAACCCGATAGTATGCCTCGATGAAGGATTTAAACCAGATCCAACCGACTGTTCTGTGTTCTATCGGTGCGTGAAGGCATCGCATCGGGGAAATTTTAATGTTTTCAGGGTAATTATTAAACAAATGTTTAAATTTAAAGCTGATATACCTATTTATTATGGATGTTATGGTTTTAGACGTAGAACTATAATACATTTAATATAATTTGAAATTATCCACGAATATATTAAGCGCCCCGCTCGCAGTGTCGCGAATTACATGATTTTTTTAATAAAAATAAATAAGTCAGCTTCACATTTTATCCAGCACACAGCATGGTTGGCAGAGGGAACATAGTGTTAAGATATTTCGTTCTCCACTTTCTGCAATATTCCGGAGCCAATGCGTGTTAAATGCCGGAACTCAACGCCGCGCTTTGCCTCGTCACTCACAGCCCATTCTATAAAACAGATGTTTATAGTATATTTGTGGGACAAAATTATTTAAGAACTTTTTATGAAGCGATTTAAATACATAAAATGTTAAAACAATATATTCAGATATATATTCGCTTTAGACGGAAATTGAATTCACTACCTAATAGTTTTAGTCACTAATAATTAAATCCGACATTTAATAAAGAAATAAATCATTATACTAAAACATTTTGTACATTTTTCCAGTATCAATGTGGACCAGGCACTGTATATGATCCCGACACAGAAATTTGTAACCATCCTCGAAGCACAAAACGATCTGAATGCGGTGGAATAATGTCAACACATGATAATACCGATGAAAATGAAGATAATGAAGTAGGACATGAACTTCCATCACCCATAAGCACAATTTCACCATTCCATATCAGTCAATCGGATCCAATTAATAACACAGTTTTAATGCTAACTACTATCAAACCATTGCAGTCTGATATTCATACGATGACCACAATGAAATATGAACCACCAGCACCAGCACCAGCTTATCCTTGGATGGGCTCGAGGAACGATACATATCAAATAATTTTAACAACTGTCGCACCTCTTTTAGATAAAAGTAGCCCATGCGTCTCTGATGGGTTTATAGGAGACCATGAAAATTGTCGAAAATTTTATAGATGTGTACGGAATTCTTACGGAAGTTTTACACGGCATGAATTTTTTTGTAGTGATTCTACAATATGGGATGATAATATTCAAAGCTGTAATCACGCTTGGGCCGCTCGTAACAGCCGCTGTGGCCGAAATAATGACTCTTTTAAAGACAATCAATCGTCTAATGATCTGACATCACAAAATGAATATGAGCAATTTAATTACGGACTAAAAACGACGAAAAAATATAACAATGGTGAAAAATATGAAAATAAGCCAAACCAAGTGGAAAGCAGTGGTACAGTAGATTTTAATAGAAATTCATACAATGTAAATGAAATTAATGATTATAACAGTCCACCAATAAATCAACCACCAAATGAAAATAGTCATATTAGTAAAGAAACATCAAAGATTAATGACCAATATGGAAACATACAAAAACAAACAACAATAGCTTACTCCACGGAAATACTTCCTCAAAAAGTGACGCAAATGCAAGGAGGAAAATCTGTGGAATGTTCGCAGAGCGGATTTGTGGGTGACCCAAATGATTGTTCTAAATTTTATAGATGTGTAGATAGCGGTAACGGAAAATATATGAAATATGACTTTTCTTGTAGCCCAGGCACGGTATGGGATAGTACAGCTGAAGCTTGCAACCATGCATGGGCTGTGAAGGAATGTGGTGGATTGTCACCAATTAAAGGTGTTTCACCTAGCAGTTCTCTAACAGCATCTAGTAATAGTTCTGGTTTAGTTTCAACTAGTAGCAGTTCAACTACTTATAAAATTACTACAGAGAGCACTACTAACGATGATTTAATTAATGAAAATAATGATAGTGGTTATTTTAATCCAAATAAGGTTCAAGAAGAAACAACCAAGCCCACTACTGTATCACTCATTTCTAGTACAACATCTGCAACTCAGTCTGGTAATGAATGTAAAGATACTAGCTTTTTTGGAGATCTAAATAATTGCCAAATATTTTACCGCTGTGTTGATAATGGCAACGGAGGTTATACTAAGTTTGAGTACAAATGTGGAGAAGGTACTTTATGGGATCAGGATATAGAAGCATGTAACCATGCGTGGGCTGTTAAATCTTGTGGGTCACAATCAATTACAAATATAAAAGAAACAACTAAAGTATCAGACAAATTTACAACTAATTCATATGTTCAAGCCACGACAATGAGCGTTATACCAAGCAATAATTATAACACAGAATATAGTGCACAAGAGACACAAACTGAGAAACCTGATAAAAATGAAATAAATAAGGTATCAAAAGAACCAGAAACGAATAAAAATATGTGTGAAAATGTTGGTTTTATCGGTGATTCTAATGATTGTAGGAAGTTTTATAGATGTGTTGATAATGGTAACGGAGGATATATTCAATATCAATTTTTATGTGGCGAAGGAACTGTCTGGGACTCATCTATTGAAGCATGTAATCATGCTTGGGCCGTAAAGAGTTGCGGTGGAAGTACAGAAACAAAAGAAGAAATGCAAAATATCTCACAAAGTACTAATTCTCAAAGTACTACATACAGTTCTGAACTTAGTAGTGATAATGCAAGCAGTGGCCATACAACACAAAATTATAACACTCAAAATACAACTGCAAGACCTATTTCAACTACTTTTTCGACAACAACAATTTCCAATAATAATGAATGTAGCGGAGATGGATTTGTTGGGGACAAAAATGATTGCAAGAAATTTTACAGATGTGTTAAAAATGATATTGGGGGCTATGAACGTTATGATTTTTATTGTGGTGATGGAACGTTATGGGATCCTAAGATTCAAGCTTGTAATCATGAATGGGCAGTAAAGGAATGTAGTGGCACTGTAAGCGCATCAGAAAGCAATAATAACGAAATGAATACACCTACACCAAGTTCTATGGAAGAAAATGAAAATAGCTATACGACTCAAAGTAGTCCTGAACAAGGCGATTCCAAATCTAGTACAACTGTACAAAGCCCAATATCAACAACATCGATGGCTTTAAATAGTACTGGTAAATGTCATACAAGTGGATTTATTGGCGACGAAAACGATTGTAAGAAATTCTATAGATGTGTTGAAAATGATGATGGTATGTTTACAGCATATGAATTTACATGTGGTGAAGGAACAGTTTGGGATTCTGAGATAACAGCATGTAATCATGAATGGGCAGTACCGAACTGTAACAGCAACCAAAACGAACAAATTAAAACAACTTCTGAATATGACCAAAGTGGAAATGCACAAAGTACATCAACGACACCATCTACAATAGGTTCAAGTATGTCAACATCTTCAACTCAGATGTCCCATAGTTCAGTCACTATGTCTACTCTTTCAACAACTATCATGGATTCATCATTGAATGAAGAACAAAAATGTGACTCAGAAGGATTCTTTCCCAATAAGAATGATTGTAGAAAATTTTTCCGTTGCGTTGATAATGGTAAAGGAAGTTATAATAAATATGAATTTGATTGTGGTGAAGGCACAATTTGGGTTCAAGAAATTCAAGCTTGTGATCATGATACACTTGGAGAAAATTGTACTTCTTCAATAACGACATCTTCGGAATCACATAAAGTAACAAGTTCAACAAACATGCCAAATGTATCTAACACGTCAAGCGAGTCAGGAATTATATCCACAACAGATGAATCAGAGTCGAATACTAATCAAACAATGCAAATGAACTGTGAAAATGAAGGATTTTTTGGCAATACTGATGACTGCAAGAAGTTTTATAGATGTGTCAGTGACGGCAAAGGAGGATTTTCGAAATATGATTATACTTGCGGTGAAGGTACTATTTGGGACAATGAGATAATAGCCTGTAACCATCCACAAGACGTGTCGAATCCGTCATGTAGGTCAGAACATGAAAATTCATCAGAAATTAACAATAATAATAAAGATACAACAACTGAAAAAAGTACAGAATCAATGACAAGTATATCAAAAACAACAACGGAATCTATTTCAACAGTGAAAGAGACAGAAAAGCCTCTAATGTCTACTATCTCATCGGGAACAACATCAGGATCTTCGACAACAAGTGATTCAACAACTAGTAATACAAATTGTGCAAATAATAATACTGCCGAAAATTCTGATAGTCAAGATTTTAAATGTGAAAAAGCAGGATTTTACGCAGACAAATATGATTGTAAGAAATTCCATAGATGTGTAGATTGGGATGGAAATGGAAACAAATTTTCCGTGTATCATTTTGAATGTGGTGATGGAACAATTTGGGATCCTGCTCTTGAAACTTGTAATCATGAAAGTTCAGTAGTACCTCCTCGTAATTGTAACAGTGCACAACAGGGAAATGTGACAGAAACGACGACCACAACTGAAAAAGCTACTACTACCATTCATTCGGAAACGACACAGATAACGACTACACAATCATCTACAACTGAAGTGACCACACAACCAACATCAACAGAAATATCGTCAAGTGAGCAATCAACCACACAATCATCGTCAAGTGAACAATCAACGACACAATCGTCGTCCAGCGAACAATCAACGACACAATCATCGTCAACCGAACAAACAACGACACAATCATCGTCAACCGAACAATCAACGACGCAATCATCATCAAGTGAACAATCAACGACACAATCATCATCAACTGAACAATCTACAACACAATTATCAACGACAGAACAACTTACAACTCAAGCATCTGTAACAAGTGATACCCAAGCCACTACTACAGAACAGACAACCACGCAATCTAATCAGGAACAAACCACAAAGTCGTCCACAGAGCAAACTAATTCTACTGAAGAAACTCTTTCAACAGAGACTACCACAGAAACGACTCAATTAACATCAATATCAACTGATCAAACTACGACTGAACAAACTAATACATCGACTGAACCGTCAACTACAGAAGATAATATTTCTCAGATAACTGAAGTTCAAAGTACGACATCGGAATCTACAACTACGGAATCAACCACAGAATCCTCATCACAACAAGAATGTCCAGAAACCGATTCTGATCAATCTCTATTTGTGTGCCCTACATCGTTTAAACGGCATCCTAAATATTGTAACTTATTCTATCAGTGTGTTGAAGACAACGACAGCCATGAAGTAAAAGTAACGGTGTTCAATTGTCCAAATAACACTATATATGATGAATCAAAAATTCAATGTGTTGAAGAAGAGAAAAGTGATAAAAAATGTAATGGTAAAATTTCACAAAAACACAGAGTTAAACGCTTGGGTTCCATGTTTAATGAGCCGGTAAGTTTCTACTGAGATATTATTCCTTTGTTTTTATACATTTTAAAGACAACATTTTTACCTGAAATTTTTATTAACTAGAGGACGACCCGAGGCTTCATCCACTTGAACTTATAGCTACAATTATTTTTTTCATATTATTTAAGTAAATGTAAGGAAAATTGTTTCCTTATTTAGTAAGAAAATAGTAATTTAAATATTTGTAATTATATTTATTGCTTCAAATTGTCGTAGGTGGCGTAAGTATTAAATAGATTTTTTTGGTTACTTCATATCTATCTCATACTTGTATGCACGAAACGCGGTTTTCCCCACGTACATCCCGATCTCGATCTCGCATAAATGTAGCTCTACAATCTACCATATATTTCAGTGAAATCGTATAAAAATCAGTTTCGCTGTTTCAAAAGTTACCCTGGATAAACTAAAAGACAGACTGACAGACAAAAAAAAAGCTCGTGTTTTAGTATCGGGTAAATAATTATAAGCACTTGCAAAATTCAGTTATTCTGACAAATCGCAGACAGACACTTTAATTTTATTTGTATTTAGGTATATATTATGTGTTTTATTTCCAGATCTCTGTAACAACAAATACTATGGCATGTTCTTCCGCTGGTCATTTTCCATTTGAAATACAAGAAGAGTGCTCAGAGGCCTTTTTGAAATGTGAATTAACGAAGTCTGGCAAGCTAAGAGGCTTCGTTTATAAATGTCCAAAAGGTTACGTTTACTGGACAGTTAGTAGAAGGTGCGAGTCGATAAGAAAAGTAAGAGACTGCAAGCGGTCTTCATACCCCTGGAATAGTAGATACGATTTACCGCTGGAAAAATATAATATTGCTTCTTAACGTGCCTTACAACGAAACCTTTAATCATCGATTTATTGTAATGCTAATTGTGGATATTAGTTTATCTTTTAATTACAGTAGTATAAGGTACGTTTAATTAATTCTAGTCTGTTGTTTATGCCGGAAATACTTTTATACCGCTGCCATAAGTAATAAAAATTGTAACTTGTGAACAAAATATTGTTATATGACATTATTTTGATCACGACTGATTAGAATAAGAAAAAAATAAATTATTTTTTAAATTAATTGTTTTCTTTTATTTGTATTATCTATTTATACACATGTAAAAACATAAAACTATAAATACACTTTTTAATATTTTATTGATTGCAGTAACTTCATTAATTTTTAAATGTAAATATTTTTATAATAAAATTACATCGACACCTGTACATGAAGATAAAGTACCTTTACAAAATAATGATAATTCTGTAATAATAAAATCTTTAATAGATGAAGAGTCACCGGTGTGATGAAATACGTTACTGAATACTGTTCCTATAAACGCATGGCAAGGTGTTGCAGATGCTATCAAATTCCCATCCAAATCAATGGTTAACGTAGCAGCATTTCTTTTAATCAAAGACGTTTCTGAAAAATTATTTGAGTTAAATCCATTTTTTACGTTGTAAGTTTGCGGAACTGTAATTAATTTCTTTTGGGCAGGGAACCTCATATTTTCTGTGACATTTTTATCCATTCCCAAACTGTTATTTGAGTTTTCGCTAGAGTTTCTATTAAAGAGAAATTTCAAGAACATAGGCAGAAGATTTTGCTTATCATCATCATTGTAATCAGGTACCCTGGTGGTTGCATACAGGTTTGTATAATAACTCTTATTATTTGGTATGTGATGAGATTCATTGGCGTTAAGATTAACCAAGTCCTTTAACTTATTTTCTTGACTGATATATTTTTTTGTTGAAATAAAATTGTCCTTTGTGGTATTTAATTTTGTATTTCTTTTGCTTTTGTGTTTATGGGACCTTTTTTCCATGTATGACTTTTGTTTATTTTCTGCTTCAACCATGTTTGCTTCAAAATTATCAATATCAGCTTCATTTTCTAGATTATTTATTATATCTTGAATATTATTGACTTTTCTCTTGGGTTCTTTAAATATTATTTTATGAGAATTAGATATATTGACTTTAGCGCCACCAAGGATTTCTTCTAGTTTTTCGATATAAATAGGATTAGGCGATTTTGGAGTTAATATAATAGGATTTAGAGCAATGCCTCCTTTATTCCAAATTGCAATGCATCGACTTAAAAACCCAATAAATTCTCCCGGCAACTCCCGCCAATATTTTTTTAATGGGGATCCATCCATATATTTACTTAAGGAAACAACTTGAACAGTGGGTTTTCTATGCATTTGCCTGTCATTATGTTGTTTCTCATCCCATAAAGAACCTAACGCCAATTCATTTTTTAATTCGTCACTGTAATCTTCAATATTATATTTTGACGCATCATTGATCAGTACAATAAAATTGTAAGTAAAGTTTGTATATTTTTTTGAAAATGTCTCTACATATGGCAAATAATCTTTAAAAACTATTTCTTCGTAGCTATTCACAAGAACATGCATATATACTGTACGTTCGGGAAATTTATCATGTGAAATATTCTGTACGTTAAAATGCCTGTTTAAAATATTTAAGGGCTTTAAAGGAGCTGCTGGGATTATAGCGATAGCTAAGATACTATTATAAATTATAAAAATAAGTAACGCTATCATGCCTAGTCCTATCCACCAATAAGCTAATAATTTTGAAAGATGATCTGAAAATAAAAATAAACATATTAAAAATATTATTTTACTTACAGATACATTTATTGGATAAAGTCCATATAGCTTCGGAAGTAGCATGGCTTAAATAATAAAATAATTATAGGTTCAGAAAAACATAATATTCTACAAGATAAATAAAAAGAGTAGAAGAAAATAATAAATTAGTGTAAGTTACTTTGCACGCATAATATTTTTTTAACATTGCATTATATCATATTTTATAAGCTATAATCAAGAAACTAACTTTATCTTTTCAAAAATAGTCAAAAAGATTATTATTAATTATTAAGTTATAATTTAAAGCCTTTAGTAGAAAAAGTAGAAGAGAGCAAATATATATTTTAGATACGACTTATTTTATATGGACTCACCTGGCCAGCGTGTAATAATATAAGCTGCTCCTTTTGCTTGGGCTCGAGCACGACCTGAGCTTCCACAACGAAAGCGTCGTTGGAATTTTGGACTTGTATTACAGATATGTGATTCTTCGTCTTGCAGTAATGGGTGGTATTCCTCGTGAAATTTACTCATAACTACATATTTTTTAACTTGTGAAAGATTTAATATATTTTGTTAAATCTAATTTAGATTTATATATATTTTGAAAATAATGTCAATTTTATTTTTGTAATGGGCAGATTTTGACAGATATTTTATAAATTGTTCGAAGAAAAAGTTCGAATCACCTGGAAACAGAAAAAAACTTCTTTAACTACTGTATAATTAATATTATTCCGTTTTAAATATGTAATTAAAATTTAACATACCTGAATTATATAAATGTAAAAATACAAGAAACTTTTAATTATTTTTTAGCCTAACTTCTACCAGCAGTTCATAAATATACTTTTCAACTGATATACTTTTCATATTGCGATTTAGTTATTGACGATGTTTAGCACGTTTTTACTTTCCACATTAATTATGTTGATTCAACAAAAATTCGTCTCACGTACAGTATGTACTGGCGTCATATTGTACTCTAAAGTACCTAATACATGTTGAATCGAAATTTTATTGTGCATATATTCACCAAATATAACACTTTTATTTGAAACTAGTTGCGACCCGCCACTTCGTTTGATTGGACTTCATAACCCTTGATCTACTACTATCACCCATTATTACTCAAACTTGTAGAAGATAAACAAAGAAAATCTAGTGCTAAGGAACTCTGATATCCGGTTTTCATCTGAATTCTTATTCTGAATTCGTCTCGTTACTCTAGGATGGCCTCAATTAACAGTGATTTTTATTTCTCAACAGGAAAAAGTTTTATTCGAACATGTCTAATATTTCCGAAGATGTACGTGACCCAACCTATATCTTAGTGTTTTATTACCTGCCTTAATTATTTTTCATTAATATATTTTATGCACAGACACACTCTTTTTATTATTTTGTATATCAATCTATTAGGTGGAAAAGCAAAAATATTACTAGCAAATACATAGCAAAAAATAATTCTAACTAAGTAGGTTTTATATTACTTGTTTAAGATTCGACACGTTAAAAAATATTGTACAGTAAGTCGTCCAGTTTCAAAAAGAGAACTACCAAATTTGTTGTCAAATATTACAAGCATTTTACAAACGTATATGAATGAACCAAGATTTTTTAATGCAATCTAAAAGTAGGTCTATGTTATTATTATTTCTTAAACAATTATTTTCTATGATTTTAATATGTTTCAATGTAATTAATATATTTAATTTCAGAATCCTAAAATGGCAGATTTCAATCCGCAAATTAAACGAGACGAACAGTATCCCTTACTGAAAGTGGATTGTGGTGGTGGAGACAGTAAAACTCAGAACCCGGTTACTCCCGTGCCTACAGGATGGAACGTCACATGCACTCCCAAGCAATCCTGGTTTAAACGTTGGCCTGGTTAGTTAAGTATAAAAAGTTTATGTAACGGTGTCACATTGGGGCACATTTCACACTTGCACTTCTGTGGTTTTAAATCCAAGCCAAGGGAAAGTTTTTACCTAAAATATACATTTTCAGTGTCATTAAAAGAAATATAAATAGACTCTGGTACTTAAAATACAATGCCTCTAAGTAAAAGGAATAAGGTAAAAAAAAGTAATAAATTTAATAGCTATGATGACCAGTCTGCTGTCTGCAACTGCATAACGTGAAACGTATCCATAAATATTAAAAAATGAGAATATTGTTAAAAATTCTTCAGGTTTATGGTAACTACAAATATTTTTTGTTACAGAAGTAATTTCCACCTGCTGGATGACTATAGTGCTATTAGCAATATCATTTGTGGTGTTTTATGCTTTGGGCATGAGCGCTTATAGACGACATCCTGTCATAGTTGTACGCTGTAACGACACGAAGCCGGCCAGCAATGTATACTACCATAATATTATTTCACAGGACTTTGTGCCTTTTTCAATATATTCTGAATACCTTTCCTTTATGGCAACCAAATATCCATTACTAAATTTTCACATTACCTTTTTAATTGATGATGCATGGCATATGCCAGTCCAAAGTTCATGGCAACCGAATTTAATGAAAAGATTGGTCCCTCGTATGGCTGGATCTTTTAATACAGTTTTGACACAGAATAATAATCGCGAAATAAGGATTTTTCAGCGTAGGTTTCAAAATGTTAATGTTAGCGTAATGTATTTGAGCAAGTATATGGGAATGACACCTCTGAGACATGGATGGAGAATGATTCCTGCGAGATATTTAACATTTTATGCTAGAGTATATGAAATTTGGCAAAACGGCGGAATTGGTTTTGACCTTGTTACCTTTAATAATCAATATAACAGTAACCAGGAGCTAGACCGTAGGGTTGATGCAATATTAAAGCAGCACAGCAATGGAATCGAAACAAATAAATATGCAACAGTTTTAAATTCTTTTGATAAAGACGAAGAAAATGAAATATTTTCGATGTTTCTAGAATTCGTAAATCATATATTGAACCAAACATCTGCATTTTTAAATATAGATACCACAAAAGATGTAAAGTTTCCAGATGATAGTTTTCAAGTTAAATCTCAACGTAATAAGCGACATGTACCAATTTTAACCAACAATGAATTGAATCACATGAACAATAACACACTTTTGAATAATGATACATCTCAAAATGTAATAAAATTATCCAACACTACAATAAATAAGGAAAAAAATAATATAACTGAAAAATCAGAAAGCTTGATTAAAAACAAAATGTCTAATAACACCATAGACTATATGATGGGATATGATTCAAAATTAAAGAATACGTCAAATATGGAAATGCCTCAAGTTTTATTCTTTTATGATCTATCAGGATTTTCTGATGAAACTGGACCAAATTATCTTGTGCAACAAGGCCTAATAAATTCCGTACCAGAATATCCTGATCGCAAGAAGCAAAAATTGAATTATCTATTGTTAAGTCCTGAAGGTAGTTTTGTAGCGGCTGTATCCAGACATCATCCGTTCCTCGCTCAATTGTTTACTTCTGCTTGTCACAGACTAGACCCCAAATATACCATCAAAAATACACTTCTGAACCAATGTTCTAGATTTTTGAGAGATGATGTTTATTGTGAGAGTATTCGTATTATTTATAATGTTGTGTAAGTAGGGCTTCTTCATAATTTTACTTAATAACGTGTTAGTGTTAGTTGTAACTGCAAAATTGTCGAGTGTTGCTTTTGTATATTTGTGAAATATATTAAATACTTATAAAAACTTCTAATATGCTTAATTATTTTGAAATCTTCAAGCCTCTACCTATGTATAGTATAATGAGGGATATATTTGTTAAAACTGTTTAAAATTAAGATGCTGCTTCATTCATAGATTATTAAAATGGCATCTTAAAATCGCTCTCCACATCGATCTCAGAAGTTGAAACAATAAACAAGTGTTGTTTCTGGAATGTTTATTTTCAAGAATTTGCTCTCACCAGCAGCTAAATTTTTTCATGTAACCTAAATGTTAAAATGAAATCTAAATATTACAAACAATAACAATAGCGCTTTTCATGTTTGAAGAAATTTATTTCTAAAGGAATCTGGAATAATTTGACATCTTTCTATTGAATGTTAGGAATCATAGGTTTCAATCGAGTCTCTTTCTTGACTTCTACAATATTTGTAGGTTGGTTGTGTTCAAAGAACTTTGCTATGAAATACCTGTAACAATTTAATATTTAAAACTTTACACATCCAGAAAAGAAACCACCAAAATTTTCTTAATTCATAGTAAGTATTGTAATACGGTAAGAGCAAAATCTAACACCAATATACATTTGCTTAAAATTGAGAATACACTCTCCACTTCAATAAATAGAGAAAATTCGGTGGAAAGTGGGCAAAGGATTGACTTTCGCTTATACAAACCAAACTAGAATTTCAATTGTGATCATAAAACACGCGGCTATTATTTGTGTAGCCAGCAGCGCCGGTTCAGCGGATCCTCGCAGTATGGCAGCTAAGAGCGCGTCACTCGTGTCAGAGGCTATTTCCAAAGCGGTAACAAGTAATGCCGGCAATACAAGCCATCTAGCACCTCGACGCCACCAGGATTGCTAGAAATATATATTCTTTTTACGCTTCATGCTATATCTAGCATATAGCAGGGTGGGCAGAGTGGAACGTAGTGTTAGGAAACTCTTTTCCCCATCTTCCGCCGAATTTTCGAGGCATTGCGTGTTGAGAGGTGGAACTGGACTGGACATGAAATATTTATAAATAACAATTCATACCCCCAAGTGGGGATCGAACCCACAATCGTTGCGTTAAAGTCAGCTTGTGCACCTGCGCCGAGATGGTCTCATTATATTGTTTTATTAACTTCTATGCCATAAAGGTTGTAAACGCGATGTCTTAAATTTAGTCGTAGACAAATGGAGTGCTTTAAAACTAGAGTTTCTCTGCTACAAGTGAATACATTTTATTTAACTTATTAGATGTTTATATCCTAAGCCATTTCCCTGATAATTATAATGTAGAGATCTTTACTATCTATTAATTACTGATTTTTTTTAAATATTGTTATCTGTAAAATCGATGATAATTCTACGCAATAACGTCTTAAAACATGGATGAAATATTAAAAATAAAAAACCCGGCTCAAAACTAAAAAAAACGCCATATAGTTCTATAGGATTAACAGTCGGAATCTATAATAATTCTTCGTAGCTACCTTTGACATAACAGCCACGAGAAGCAGTAAGGAAGTAGAGGCAGTCACAAAGGCACTGAGTTTTCCGTAGCCCATCACCAGTCGGATAGTAGGTTTCGTTATTCTGCGAAGTGATAATTAATTAACAGAAAAATAAACATGTAAATTGAATTGGTCACTAAAATTTCATTAGTGGACAAAATTGAAAAAACTGTTGTAACTGATGCTAGTACCTACACTTCCTAAAATTATGTCAGCACTTACTCCTTATTTAGTCTTCTTTTTAGATGTATATAAAAAATTACTCATATTTTGCATATTAGTGAACAACTGAAAAACTGATTTTACATGCATTAACTATTTTTAGTCTGATAATAAAATCGTATGTAATAATTCTTAAGCTTAGACTTCTTTAAAATGCAAAATTTATAATACTAGAAGATTAGGATTACAATTTAACTGAAAGTTGACTTAATTAATATATAGGTAAACATTTTATCATATGACCTACATTACCTATAAAACCTAAAAGATTATTTTTGTTTATCTCCTAAGAACAGCTATTATTTCTTTTAATGAAAACAATTTACCGTCTGGCAAAGCTAACATTGCTAAGTCGTTGGTTCACTTCGTCGTCGTCCAGCTCCAGTTCCGTAGGCTGTGACGCGAAGGCACAAGCTGACATCGACAGCCCCAACAGAGCTACGAGGAGCGCTCGTAATTTAACACGGATACAATCATTGTTTTCAATGCTTGCCGACGGAGCCTATTAGAAGTTAAAATATTTTAGTTAAATCATCTATTATACTGTCTCTTTGAGGTCTTCGTGGTGCAGGACCGAAGCGTATGACTGTAAAAACGATGTTGGTGGGTTCGATTCCAACTCGGAGGAATATTTAATATTTTCATTTGCTTGCTCTGGTAACGAGGTAAAATACGGCGTTTCGCTTATCAACTAAGTATACCTTATGAAGGAAAGAAATGAACGAATGTGTCGTGATGGGGATATTACTATTGCTATTGTTTGCTACTATAGAAATTGGAAGTTAGAATAATTTTTGTTTAGTTTAACATTATATTCGTTACTTTTTACAGTTTTAGAATTAGAAGCTCCACTAGAAGTAATACCGCAATGTTTACTTAAAACAAAATGTCGTTTATAATATGTATTATTAGTAAGGCGGCTAAGGCACATAACATTATCAAATAATGCAGTTTAAATGCAATGGATTTGGAGATATTCTTAATACAATTTATTTTAATGAACTGACTGATGATGAACTAATCTTACAGGCACATTTTGGCAATGTATACCACTACATAAACTATTTCGGCGCCATCCATAAACTATTAGGTACATTCTATATTAAATAAACAGGCTAAATACCTAATTCTAATAATCTGAAGAAGTAGAGAAGAAGAGAGAAGAAGAAGCTGTTAGTGTTAAATACTCACCATATTCGTATTATTCTCATGCTTACGTCTTATGCTTTCAAGTAAATGTGAATCGCTTTCTGTTTCCATGTCTCCAAATGCCTCTTTATGTGAAGTCTATAGAAAATATAATAAAAAAAAAACTATTTTGTTTATTCCATGAAAGCTGTATGAAGCGTGGGCAGCGAGGTTAAATAATATTATA
This sequence comes from Heliconius heurippa, assembly GCA_900067975.1. Taxonomy (NCBI): domain Eukaryota; kingdom Metazoa; phylum Arthropoda; class Insecta; order Lepidoptera; family Nymphalidae; genus Heliconius; species Heliconius heurippa. The sequence goes on along the minus strand of FAPY01008511.1, from coordinate 124 downwards.
ACATTGTAACATATAACAGTAACGCTTGATGGCCACTGGCGTTTGGCGTTATTCAATTTTTAAAATTGTTGACTTATGTCAGTTAGTACTTAATTAAAATATAATATAGATTAAATAAGATTTA
>FAPY01008498.1:0-10043 GCA_900067975.1 Heliconius heurippa | reverse complement strand
CTAATAAATTTTGAATAGCTGTTCCGAAGCCTTTTTGCCCCTAAATATATAATAGAACAACACTATGGTCTTGTAGATTCTGGCCTACAGGAAGATCAGCTAACACGGTTATGTGATGATCGCCCAAAATTTCTTGAGGCCCCACTCCTGACAACATTAAAAGTTTTGGCGAATCAATACTTCCCGCAGATAGAATAACTTCTTTATTGGCGTATACGTCAATTATTTTACCCGATTTAAGAAAAACTTTGACACCGTACGCTCGTTTTGAAAGTGGATCAATTAATATTTTCGTTACACGTGCATATTTTGTAATAAACATATTTGTACGGTCCTTAGCAGGCCTAAGATAAGCTTCAGCTGTACTTGATCTTCTTCCATCATTAAAAGTAAAATGAGGTGTGGAAGCGCCAAAATACTCTGGGCCATTGTTTTCTAAAAGTCTTTTTATGCCTATTTCTTCATAAGAACTTAAAACTTGTTCATTTACATTGTTAAAGTATGCATTCACTTTTGGTCTAGTTATGGCTACTGGACCGGACTGTGAATGTAAATAAGCATTATACGGATTTTTAAATACAGTTGCATCTGTCATATGTTCGAGTTTTTTAAAGTAGTGAAGAACGCTTCTCCAGTCCCAACCTGGAGCTACAGTGTTCCAGTCGTCATAGTCTTCTGGAACGCCTCTTGCGTAAATTTCATAATTTATAGACGATGACCCTCCGAGCATTTTTCCTCGTGTCATGTATATGACGCCTCCAGGGTGCGCCTGCCCTATTCCTTCATCCAATTTAGCGTAGTAAGGGATTACTGGGAAGTCATATTGTGTATGAAATAAAACAAACTGGGTATCTGCAATAAATTGTAAAATTTAAATGTGTAAAACAACAACAGACAAAAAATAGTCTTTTTGTTTTTCAGTCTTTGCATGTAGGTAATTATTATTGATTCAAGGATTACTTGTTTATAAAAATTTTGGACAATAAATCTAAATACTGTAAAAATATATATTTTTTTTGTAATAGTACAAAATTTTACCGCACTAGATGGCGGAGGATCTCTCCCTGCTTCTAGAAGAAGGATTTTCCAATGATGAATTTCGCTAAGTCTAGCCGCGACTGTAGCGCCTCCAGACCCTGCACCAACTACTATAAAGTCAAATGTGTCTCCGTCTGAAAAATATTGTTTTAAAAATTATATACATAGCTAAGTATAATAATCAAAGAGTAGAGCGGTAGTCAAGTAATTTTCTTAAGAAACAAAAGGTCAATCTGTATTTCTTTTTATTTTTATTTATATACAATATATTTATTTATGTATCTTCACTGCGTAACTGAGTCACGTGAAATACATGTACGGATAAACCTCGCGAAATGAATAAAAATCCTATGTCTAAACTGTTAAGGTATCTTGATTGATTTCTTTAGGTATGGGTTATAAAATATGTTACCCTATATGCTGTTCCCGTAAAAGGAGCGCTCACGCTTCCATCCTGTATACATAATACTGTTCTAGCAGCTATAGTGCACAGCTACGCAGTGGAACATAAAGATTATGTGTGGTTTAAAGTTAATTTACCATATATATATCCACTATATATCCAAATCTAAAATAGTAGTCAAATATTTATTTTGAAAGAGATTTAAATAGATTTCTACATATATCTAGATACATTTTTTTCGAATTCGAAACGTAGCGAGAAAAAAATATATTTTTTCAGACATTCGCATGTTATGCACACAGTGCATTACTACAATATTATAATGAAATTTTATTTTTTGCTCATATTCACTTATTTTTATATTTCAATTAATATGCAAGGTTAGATCTTAGTGACCTTCTAAGATACGATTAATTATTTATAAATTTTAAGTTTTACCGTAAAAAATAACTATGATTAACCAAATTAATGTTTTTGCACAAGAGTTTATTTTTTTATATACGAGTATACATATTTTAGTATTCATATTGTTTTCATACCGTAGATGTAACTGAAATGTCGTCATTATCTATAGATTAATGTGGTTGCAATGTGTACTTATTATCTTTAAGATTGTAGTGTTTTTTTTTCTATAATTAGATGTTGATTTAAATATTTTGTTTAATTTGGAATTTTCAATTCATCCTAAGATAATTTTTTAAGTTTCTTCTTATATCCCATATATCTTACTTTTAGGTTTCTTGCTACATTTTCTGCCAGAGTATGCGAAGGAAACCTAGTGTTATGACAGTCTATTTCACATTTTCTGCACAATTAGATACTGTGGCGGATCCTGAATCTACGCTTGCGTCTTGTTACCATAGCTCAGAAAGAGAAATTGTAAGAAGTTATCTATATATAAAAGGAGATGAACCTGACTGACTGAGGTAAGACGCACGCACAGCAGTAACCGCCGATGATAAAAACGCGAAATTTGGACAGATGTTTATTTACATAATCTGGACATCCACTGTGAAGGGATTTTGAAAAATTTTAACCCTAAAGGGGTGAAATAGGGGTTGAAAATTTGTATGGATTTTTTTTAAATCGCCACCGATTTTTATAAAATTTGAAATTCAGACTCTTTAAAATATTTCATTGAACACGTGTTTCACGGTTTATTAGAATTTCCCCTAAACTGGAAATAATTTCATAAATATATTATAAAATATTCGTATGATTCAAGCGGGTGAAGCCGCGACAGTCCACTAGTACGCTTGACTTGATGGAAAGAATAAATTTTTATTTTACATTTACTTCAAGTATTTCTTCATTTTTTTGCATTTATTCAGACAAGAGTTTCTAAATATTTTTAATATTAAGAACAGTGTTATTAAATTTTGAGGCCAAACGTGGCGTCAGGCTCTGGTAACGAGGCAGAGCGCGGCGTTGAGTTCCGCCATTCCACATGCAATGCCTCGGCGGAAAGTTGGGAACGGAACTGTCTTAATGGAAACGGAATGACCTATTGTTAAGACACTGCGTTCAAAAGATAAAAAAACATGTGTACACAAAACATTAAACACGGTGTACCGTACCTTTCAGAGGATAAGAGGCGGGCCAACCTACCGGCGAGATCGCGTGTGAAACAGCCAGCAGCTGAAGCAGCCACCGCAGCCAGGGGGAGTCCCGGGCCGTTTGAATACAGCCAAGAAAATTATTTATAAATACGTTCAAGTTTAACATTTTTAACACTAAAAATATTAATTTTGACTAAAGGGCACGTAACGACACTACTTTTGTCACACTTAAAGTATAGTGATACATCGATCTTCTTCAATTGACACTTTTCTTAACTGTTTCTTAATGATTTTTTAATGGAAGGATTTCTTTAATTCAACTTAAATTCATATACTTATGTACTTTGAAAAAATAGTGGAATTAATCGAAGCATAAAAAAACATCACAACAGTTATCGTGAACAGTTAAAGTATAAATTTTATTATTGAAAAATAATCTATAGTAACACTATATGTACATAAAGACCACGATCTTTCAGGTAGTGTTATAAACTAAAGCCAGTGTTTTACGTTTTAAGAAATTTCAAGGCAAAATAATGATGTAATGTTTTATCCAAATTAGGTTTGAAATACATGAATACATGATGAAAGTAGTTCTTATATATGACTTTTTGACTTTCTTATTTATGTAGGTACTTACACTCGTCAAAAAATACAGGTCAAATTGTATGACGTACAAATTTTTTTTTTTATATTTCATAAATTTTTTGACCAGAGTGGGTAAACGAAAATATTTTCGTAATATTTTGACGCTCATGAAAGGGATAGAGGATTGCGCTACGTACAAACGTGACAATTGAACTAATTAGCATCCAAAATATCATGTTGCGATTAATTATTTCACCCTGCTTACTGGGGCTGCTTAATGGGCTGGCCATATGAAAATTTCATTTATTCAAGCCATTTTTGACCGCCAAAAGTCAGATTAGTTAATCAAAACTAATTTGCAAGAAGGCTGTAATTGGGCACTTTACCAAATATATTTATTTACTATGCTTAATACTCGTGCTTTACTCGACAATGTTTACAACCGACGTATGTTTTATTTTTCATTATCGTACTTCGACCAATTATATACAATAGTAATAATAGATTAATATAGGAATAATGGGTATAATTGATCGAAGTTACCGTACCGTGATATGTCATTATAGCTTTACTGGTACGGTTATTTCTTAAGCTATTTATTTTTACTTATCTATGGTTTGACAAGTTATACATGTCATCTTCATAGTTGACATTTGACATTTGAAAGTTTCCTATATTATGGTCAATGTCAATTGGTCAATTATGGTTCGCGCCACTGCAGTGCTTTGACCGACTCTTATAATTAATAATTTTTATTAAATATTGCAAAATACTAAATAAATCAGGGATTTTAAAATTTTCAAGAGAGGTGCCATCTATACAAAAATGGAACATGAAGATATTGCTGAATTAACTTTAAAAAGGTTAAATTACTAGCTTATTTTTAAATTAAGGTGTCGAAACATTTCACACGCCTATATAACGTGTTAATAAACTTTGTTATAATATTTCACCGCCATAATGTCACTTTTAGATTAAACTAAAATATAAATAGAAGTGTACATGTACATACATAAATAAATTGCTTAATATATTTAAGATTTCAAAATCAGAATAAGGAACAAGAGAAAAGAAATGATTACATTGGTTGGACCGATTATTTTATGGCGATGGCATTTCTAGCTGCGAAACGGAGCAAAGATCCAAATTTCCAAGTGGGAGCTTGTATTGTTAATAAAGAAAATGTTATAGTTGGGATTGGGTAAGGTAGTCACTGAGTTTTTATATGTGTAAATTTAATAACATTTGTAATTTTGAAAGCATTCACATACCAGAAAATACAAGGTGCACTATTGAGTTCTGCTACTCAACACACAATGGCTTGAAGTACTACTGGCTGAACAATGAAGTATTTTGACTCAAACCTCAACTATATGGAGTAAATTGAAAATAATGATTTTCAGGTACAATGGTATGCCAAGAGGATGCAATGATGATGTATTTCCATGGGGCAAAAATTCTCCATCACCTTTAAACAACAAATTACTTTATGGTAATTCATTTTTTTATTTACAGCAGACCATCATGAGGCAGGGACATAAGTGTGCAACTATAAAAAAGTTACAACATTTTGCTTGGTGTTCAATCTTCTCTTGTGAAGTCTTGAATTCTGGAGGCATTGTGTGTTGAGTATAGGAATTCTGCCACACTTTGCCTCAACATCAAAGCAAAGAAATTGAAATATAAATTTAAATAAATATTTCATTACCTCGAGAGGGTGTCAAACCCACAATTGTTGCATCTGTCACCTTGTGTTGTTGTGCCTTGTTTCACACATTTAAGTTTACCAAAATGTAATAGTAAAAAAATTAAATTCATAGTGTATCAGAGGCAGGCAGAGGGAACCTAGTGTTAAGACACTCTGTTCTCCACTTTCCACAAAATCTTGAGGCATTTCTTGTAGAGTGGCAAAATGCAAGAGTGAAAACTGCATTTAAATTTATTTAGCTGCTTCTGAGATTAGCATGCATGCAAACACAACCATACAAATCAACAAACATAAAACAATTGAAATATTTGTTTGGGTTCTATTACATTAATAAATGTGCCCAATAATTTTCTCACAGGGTACAAACATAAAAGACTTAGTTTTATTATATTTATAGATAGACTTTCTTCTATTTCAGTATGCCATGCAGAAATGAATGCAATAACAAACAAAAACACAGGTGATGTAAAAGGCTGTACAATATATGTGGGCCTATTCCCATGTAATGAGTGTGCCAAAATAATTATACAGTCAGGAATAAAGGAAGTTGTGTATGTATCTGATAAAAAATCTCACAAGTCAAAGTACATAGCTTCAAAAGTTATGTTTAAAGCAGCTGGGGTGAAATATTGGTTAGTATTTTCCTGTAGTCTTGGTTAAGATTGATTATTTTAAATCCAAAATATAGATCTTTGACTAACTTGTAGTTTGTTAAAATTCACTGTACATACAATGAAACAATTAACATATTCTATTATACTTTTTAGAAAACATATTATATAAAAAAATTTATACAGGAACTGGAAAAAGAGGTGCGAGTTCAAAGCCCCCTGTATTATTTAGTGTTCCTCACTTTGGTAAGACAAGGTGTGGTGGGTTATATATAAGATGTTATTATTTTAAGGGCTATTTATTTAGTTCCACTATTGTTGTTTTGTTAAAGATGTATGTATTGTTGTTTTGTTAAGGATGTATGATGTAAAAAAATAAAAGTACCTTTTTTATATATTTAACTTGTTGAGGTCAAAATTGTAACTTGTCATTACTGAAGTGTAGTTTTACTTTTTGTTTGATAATTCTTGTGTCTTTTAAGCCCTGTTGTGTACAAATAATATCTGTAAACATCAATACAAGAATGCTATATCATATATTTACAATGCAAAAATCAATTAACTCCACTTTTAAAATAAAAGTACAAAAGAAAAATACTTAGTAGAGACAACTTTTTATATTAATTAAATGTCCCCAAAATTTTTTTTGCTCCCTAAACTATTACTACTTCATACCGTAGTGCATTTATTGCGACAAAACAATCAAATGCAATCGCAACTATGAAATAACTCACCCAAAAAAAAAATTGTTACAGGCAATATGTACCAAAGAATAAGATAATAGAAATAAACTTCTTAGAAAATGATGATGATTTGGACACTAGCAACACTACAATTAACCAAGACTTGGAAACTAGCTTTAATTCAATTAAACTATCTGACTGACAGTATATATTTTGTACTGACAATATATTTATAATAGTAAAATTATGACAATAATAATTTATTTAGGTAATATAAATAAAACAGAGGGTGTAAATAAATTTGTAAAATAAAGTTTTATTACGTTATGTACAAGATGATGGGTACAAAATACTCCGATCACACCAAAACAAACAAAATCAATTGTTTTCCATCAACATATGAGAACTCGTCGCTGACACACTGATTGACAGCCTTTAATACTATATATATTAATATATATGTATATATACGGAATATAACAGTCAACATTAATGAAATCACTTAATTATTTAAGAATTGTATTTTTTTTTTACATATACAAAAATTAAAATTAAATGAGTGTTTTATTCAATCTTTTCATTATATCCATCTTAATTAATGAGATGTAAGAGTTATATTAACATTTATAAAACAAAAATGCCACCATAGTAATGATAAAAAGTTTAATATCATGGCCTAGAAAACGGTTCAGTCAAAATATTTCGAATTTCGGAAAGAAAACATAAAATTTTGCATATTCAATAAAAATAATTATTGTCCATCTTTTACAATATCCACTAATAAAATGAAACAAGGAGAACTGTCATTTCCGTGTGTTAACTTTCCATACATCCAGTAATTACCAAAGGACAAAAACAAAGATTTATCTAATGTAATTGATATTGTACAGTAAAATCTTAACAATATAATTATTTACAATGCGTACCTCAGTATGTCAATATTGCGTGAGGTCCAAAGCGACACATTTTTACATAAAAAAACCAGCCATTTATTACAAATTAATTATTTGAATAATATTGAACACTTGAGGCTTCATTGAAATTCTTGTATATCATCAATCTATTTGATAAATGGCTACATATTATTAGTTAATAGGATGTACCAAAATTAAATTTAAAAACCCATTGTCACAGGAAACATTTATACTACAAATCTAAACAAAGTTATAATTTCGGTGTTACAAAATTAAGTAATGATTTTATTGTTGAAAAATCATCAATAGTTTTAAATTACTGTTTCCATTAATAAATTTTATTCTCAAGAAATGATTTTATAAAAATGTGACAAAAATAATGTTACTTAAATTTTTATAAATTATTGTTTAAGAATTAAGTATCAATATATAAATAGATTAACTTAAAACCTCAGCTTACTTCCTGTAACAAATGAACTATCGGAACTAAACTCATAACAGCTGAAGCGATTAAAAATCAATGGGACTTACAATCTAAATTTGAGGAACATTTTTAATCAACCATCCTGTCTATGGCCGATTTCCTTTGGAGAATGAATATAATGTAATAATTATATGTATATTGGTCAATATACAAATTCAATTAACTTCAGTATTGCCACTATTCGAAATTATTAAATCCATTTGTTATTGCTACAAAGAATTTCTTATTACAATGTTAATAAAAAAACTAATATGGAGTTTAAAAAAAAACATAAGAATAAATACATTATGCCTTTGCAAGTCATATAAAAACTATATTAAAAAAACCACAAATTTACTTACAAATTTTCAAACTGGCCAATAATTTGTGACTGATATGAAGTAACACCAAAACCTTATTTTATGTTAATTGTCAATGAAATGCTTTTACACTAACTAATTTAAAATATTTACTATCTGTAGTTATAAACATTCATCTTTCCTTTCTTTAGCTTCACGCTGTATACCGCATATTACACGGTAGGTAGTGGGGACCTAGGGTTGTGGCAGTTCCCCACATATCGTCCTTTTTCTGTACATTTCTTATTGAGTGGCGGCACTCAAAGCAGCGCATTGTTTCATTGCTGGAGCGCGAAAATAATAATCATTCATTTCCCTGAGTGGGAATGAAACCCACAACTGACGTATTACTGTCATGCGCCACCGAACTGTGGAATGGCCTACCCGCGGCAGTGTTTCCAGGTCGGTACGATATGGGTACCTTTAAAATGCGCTTCTATCTCCACCTCAAAGGCCAGCAACGCACGTGCGCCTCTAGTGTTGCACGGGGTCGTGGGCGGCGGTGGTGACCATCAGGTGACCCGAACGCTCGTCTGCCTTGTCCCTTTTCCATAACAAAAAAGACGCAGTGTCGCTGAGGCCTTGACAATCTTTTTTGTAATATAAAACCACCGGTACCACAACCGGTGACCAATATCAGTCATTTTTACAATCTTGTGCTATTAAGCTAAATATTGACATTTAATATTTTTAATAAAAAATACAAATTCATATGTATTAATAATCAAAATTATTAATCAAATTTAATTTAAGATATATAATTAGTACTTTAAGGCACTTCTGAGCCTACTTTTTCTAAATCAGTTTCAAACGAATGATTGAAATTAATTTATCTAAGAATATTAAAACAACATAAAATAGGAAAATGTTTATAACCACAGATTATATGGATTAAAATGATAACTAACTGTCAAAGTTATATATGCACAGATTATCTAATATCAAAACATGAAAACCGAATAATTCCGTTTTACATTTCGCTTTAACCTATCCAATTTTAGATGCACTTTAGGTATAACAAAAAAAATCACAATAATAAACCAAGCAATAATTTACAAGTTTCAATAAGGGTTCGGGGTCTCCTGAATGAGCCAAAGTGCATTGGTTTAGACTTCTTCGGGTTTGAAGGCGATGGCGTAGGGGAACTTCGTACGGCAAGCTTCTATATAATCTTCTATTTCTTTCTCGCAAGAACCAAAATCTCCGTCGCGGAGACTGTCTAAAACTTCTACACAACCCTGTAATATAACATTTGCAATAGATTATTGTACATACGATAAATATTTTAAAAGAAAATGAAAAAAAATATATAATAAACAAGGTAAAATCGATATAATTTAAGCCAAATAATGTAAAAAATATTCATTTATTTGACAACATTAGGTATCAGTTAAATAGCCTATTGTTAACGGTGTCATTTCGTGTAGAGGTATGTTCAAAAACGTAGTTCTTTAATAGTTTTTTAAATTTTTAACCGTCGCGTTAAATCGTTGCGCTATAAATGTTAAATCTAAATACAGACTTCGTTGAGATGAAAACATAAAGAAATGACTACAAATAAATATAGAAATTGTATCTATATAGTCACATAAGTGTAAATTTAAGTTTTAAGTTATGTTTCAATTATAAATTAAATCTAAGGTATAGCGCGCACTAGTGATTTTTGTCACCGTGACTGTTGCGTCACTGTCACCGTGTACATTACACTAAATGAAGG
>FAPY01008496.1:2349-14717 GCA_900067975.1 Heliconius heurippa | reverse complement strand
TTTAAGCAGGCGTAGCCGCGTCGGGGTCCGCTAGTCTTATATACATACTAACTAGAAATCTTGATATACACGCGGCAAGTTCAGTGAGTGAAGGAACAAGCGACACATGCGATACAAGGTATCAAAAACTTTGCCCGTTAATAAGTTGGTTTCGACTATACTCGTATATCGTGTATAAGGAGTTACGAGCGCGCGACATGTGTTCTTGGCTAATTTAATAATAAAATAACTTTGAGTGATAATAAATTCTGAGTGTTGCTGTTGCTAAAGTGTATGGTGTGGTAGAAGTAAATGGAAGTTGAGGTGTGGATTTGAATCCCTTTCGGGGAATCTTCCTCTTTATGATTTATCATTAAGGTTATATATATCTATTTCGTATATCCAGATTTTAAAAAAAGAATTAAAAAAAAAAGTGTACTTCTCACTGTGTCATGACGACAACGTTTATATTTAAAAATTTTATCTAATCGACATTAAGTTAAATTTTTCTATATCTTAGTAGAAAAGCGTATTTTTATAGAACTTCAATACAATTGATCTAAAACAATAATTAAGCTAACAGCACTTAAAGTAAAACATATCAAGTAAAAACTAAGATTAATAAAAAGATTTTCCATCTAAAACTTGTATTCAGATCAACATCAAAAATAATTATAGCACTCTACATAAAGTTGAAACTAGTCGCCCCGCCATTTCCATTTCATTACCGACTCAAAGGAACTCCAAGCAAATAAAGTTGAGGAACGTTTTTTGGCTGAAAGTTAAGTTTAAATTCGCAACCCTAATTTACCCGACTCCCGCTTGACACTCGGGGCACGTATTTTTCCTTTAACTCGTATTTTTCCTTCAACGCACGATATACGGCCAAGTTCTTAGGAAATTATAACGAAGAAAGTCGTATTTGTACCACTAGACCAGTTGAAATATTGTTATAAGTTTCAAAAGTTCTCCTCTTCATATAATATGTGGGGAGGCTGATGGAAAGTCTGTAATGAGATGTAGGGCAGTTATTGATGCAAGGCTGTATAATATATGACTTTTTAATAGTTGGACTAGTTTGAACGAGTAATGCTATAGATGATCTTTGACCTATATTTGAACAATTGTTGTATTTTATTAGATGTCGTTATAAGCCAGTTATGAGAGAACTCCGTTCTCAGGTGATTGTGAGTAAGATCTTTATTTAAGATTTTCCAACGCTACAGTCTTTTACTTAGATTTTCATTAAAAATGATGCAATGCTGGGTGCATTTCACTTCAAGATATGCAATATCCCAAAACCTGATGGAAAATAGAAAACAAAATAGTTTAACTCTAGATTCACTTAGCCTTTGCTATTATTTACTTATCCTGCTTCGTCACAAATAGAAGACCTCCAAACAGTTTGACCCACTTATTTTAACCGATACCTAATTATATTAAACAAAGATATGGAAAAAATCCAGGTAAGGAGTGAAACCAGGATACAAACACGCAACCCAATCCCAGGAACCGGAATCAACAGCTTAACTAATTATTAAGTTCGTCGGAGCGTGGCAGAATTTCAGAAGTTGTTTAATTTGTGGTGCAGAAGAAGTGTCCCTAGTTCGCGTTTAGTCACGTAATCGCTCTCACAACTTGTAACAATCGTTAGGGCAAAGCCGCTGGTGCTGGTACTGGGAGCTATTGAGTCTGTCTTTAATATAATTTAGTTTTAAATATCATTGTAAATTGACAACTATTTTGATTTTTTTTGTATTTTTTATGTCCTCCTCTAAGGTATGTTGATAAAAATCTATGGAATTAAGAATTTAATTAAAGGATCGATTTTATACTCGTAAATTAAATTATTAGTCTTTGTTTTTATTTTAAATATACTCAGGTTGTTCAGTTTTATATTCGCCTTTTCATCTTTAGTCATTACTAACTAACTTGTTTGAAGTAATTCTTATCTTTTTTTTAGATCAAGTTAGATATATTCTAGCTCATAGTCTAGAATTCGACCAGTAAGGGGTACTTAGTGTTAAGACACATCGGTTTCCCACTCCGCTGAAATTTCAGACGCATTGCGTGTTGACTGATGGAATTCAACGCCGTATTTTTTGCCTTGCTGCCTGAAGGAAGAAATGAAAATAATAATAAATAATAATTTATTCACCTGAATGGGGATCGAACCCACAATCGTCCCATTAAAGTCACAAGGGTGAACTTCTGCTGCCTCAACTTTAATTTATCTAAAGTATATAATTATATCAATAAGTATATGTACATCCTAATGAGTTCCGTTGTCTGTCTCAAGCTTACGGACTGTTTGAGGGCCATCAGCGCTAATGAGACTCTTCGCTGTCCCTCGCTGATTAAATATTTTGCTTCTACCACCTTTTAATAACGGGAAATAATCTTAATTTTATTGTTCGCGATCATTAATTTAATGATCTTGAAGAATGTGCTTTTTTGAGTTAAATTTTTGTTAGAGTTAAAATTTGGCTGTGGAAATATTATTCTGTATTATTTTTTGTACATTAATAACATCAAAAGGAACTTAGATTTTTCAATTTCTGCCGAATTCTGAAGGCATGGCGTGTTAAGTGGCGGAGATTAACGCAGAGCTATTTTCTAATTACTGGACCGAAGGAATGAAAATATTAAATATTTCATTTCTTCAAATTACAATCGAACCCACGACCCGTCGCGTATTCAGTCGCACGCTTGCACCCCTGCACCTCGACGACGGTCTCTTACAATAAATGCATAATACAAAAATAGCAAACTAGTCTATGTACTATAATCCAATTGAAAGTAACTTCCAAGCAAGTTCCCGCAAGTTGGTAGACTTAGTGATTTAAATTTACAACTCACCCTGTCCCCTCGCACTTGCAATTTTAACGATCACCCACTATCTAAGTTTATTTAAAATCAGATTGCAAGAACGACGGGCGCCTACTTTTAAATTACCTTTTATGTATTATTTATTTATTTAAAAATTGTTTTTTACCTCTAAAGTTCTTTCGAGTTGAAAGAACATAAAATTAATCGAGGAAACTAAGATATTTCTAATTATAAGCAAATGAGGCCAGCCATTTGAAGAATATATAACACAGTCGAACAGAACAGAACTATCTATTATATTTAAATTTTATTTACCGTTGAAAACAAGTCAAAACACTGTTGGAATCCGTCACTCACAGCAACATACTGAAAACAAAGTGGTATTTAATGTTATCTCGCCTGATCTCCTATATGCGACGATAGCGTGAGGCAAAAAAGAAAGAAATAGAAAAGAAAGCATCTTCATGCTTTGACGGCAAAATGAAAATAAATTTAAATGGAAATGCCCCGAATAAGAATCAAACCTACCCTACAAACTCTACAAATAAACTTGTTGCAATAACGTATAGTATTATAAGAAAAATAAAGTTTATCGCTCGTAAACACTGAGTTATAGATAAAAGAAGAATGGAATCCACTTGATGGCACCTCAGGATAATTTAGTTGGAGTGTCTTTTTATTTTTCTCGAGTTTATGAGATCGTTTGCGGCGATCTCCACTTCCCTTTACAATTTATGGCTGCCACTATCAATTGTCGCGAATTGCGAAAGCATGGTGCCTACTGAAGCAGTGTTTTAATTTACTTTAATTGTTGTTAAATCGTTATTTTATCTCAATGGGAAAGCTGAAATATGATGAATGAGATTCCGGATATAGCAAGGAAGTAAAGAGAAACTAGTGTTAAGACCCTCCGTTGAGTGGCGAAGATCAACCAAGCGGTTCTACTAGAACAAGGAACTGAAAAAGTTACCAGAGAAAGAAAGGAAAATATTAAAAATTTAATTTCCTCGAGTGGGGATCAAACCGAGAACCATACCGTAGCATGTAAAGTAGCACGCCCCTGCATTACGACTTGCCTCATAAAAGGTATATAGTGAAAAACTAATTTAAAATACACAGACAGACAAATCGGAAAATTTTCAATTACTCTGGAATTCATCCTTATAGGGTTTTAAGATTTTGTTTTTCATTCGGATTTAATTCGAAGCAATTATTTGTGTAAACGGTAATTGAGTTCAACCCTTTTAGGAGGTCGGCGGGCAAGTATTTTATTTTATTAGTGAATTAAGAGTCCACTTTGTTTAGCACTTGCAGATTTTATAACACCTTCTATAATTAAGTTGCATTTTATAATTATTATCTGATATTTATCTTGAATTTATGTCTGAAATAATTCGACAAGGATTCTTGTAGCAATCGATGTTGTATTAAATAAAGATATTTTAATTATATGAACAATCAAAAAAACTTTTTTTACGTTCATTAATATTTTGGTGTGGAATATAATATATTGAATATATCACTCCGTCACTCACTCTCCGTTTATTATATATTTAGGTGAACCATATGCCGCACCTCATCTAAGTAGGCCAAGATTTCTTTCCAAGATTTATTCATATTCGCATATATTGTCATCGCGCATATAGTAGTTTATATAGAGTGAACTCAATGTTAAAACACTTATTCCCAACTTTCCGCATATAAGTAGCGGGGCTTAACGCCGTGTTTTGTCTTGTTACTAGAGCGGCAAGTGCAATTAATTGTAAGCACAATGGTATTCAAACCACCACCAAATGTAGGGTATAAAACTACTTTTGCTATAATGTACAAACACACAAGTACATAATTAAAATTAAAGATGTTTTTCCTTAATTCATCAGATTTTGAGCATCTAAAATGAAACATAAAAATGAAAAACACTAGCTAGCACTAGCACTAGCTATCTATACAAGAAAGAAGACAAAATATTATAAAAAACTTATTACTCTCCACGTCCCAGCACTATAACAACTAAACTACTAGTGCAAACAGACTGTACGTACTCATATGAGATCGTCCCACAGCATGTCGTTCACATCTCAGAAACAAATCAAACTTAAAATTGGTTTTCGAAGTGAAAACTAGAAATGGTTCATCGTATTTTATAGGTTTTTTTTTAAATATATATATTTAAAACTAAGCACTAGTCACATGGTCCGTACATATTTTCAACTTATAAAAATTATTAGTACCAGCTAGCGACCTGCTCGCGGCTTCGCTCGCTTGAACTACACAATTATTTATTTGCTAACCTGAATTACTTTCAAATTCTTCAAAATTCGGAAACTTAAGTTTCAACCAATTCAATAAAATAGTTAAATTATAGTTATAAAGCATACTTAAATGATGAGGGGGTATGATTAATATTATTTTGCAAAAATTGATTTTACCATACCATTTCCAGTTTTCATAGTGAATACTAGAAACGCTTCATAATATCTTATAGGTTAGATAACCAAGCATTTATATACAGTACGAAAGTCGTAACTCGGTAACTGATGGCAGCTAAATCTGGCACCCCCAGATAATTTTCACCTGAGGACACCCCGCGACGCTGCTGTGAAATTTATGGTGCTAGATACAATCTTCATTGTAAGAATTTTGAATCTCGATGTAAATTTCAAAATTGGTTATACTGGATAGGACGGGTTTGGAAATTGTTGGTATTTAGTTTTTTTTTTTGTTGTTATTAATAGTATTTTCTTTATTTTTTTCTCGTGTTGAATTTTATAAAATTTTGATAAAAGAATTTGTTGTGTTTGATGTAATTGGATATTTTTATATTTAGAAATAAAGAGTCAACGTTAATGTTTTAAAATATTTGTATCAGTAAACTTTAATTATTAAAAAATCTTTGTAGGTACATGTTTTTGTTAGTATTTTTTTTAGCTTCACGCTGCATCCTAGAACGAATATTAATTAGGGAAACTCAACGCTGAACTTTTTGAAAGAATCTAATTTTAATTAAAAATACTTGTTTGAATTAGACCTAATCTATTAAAAGATTACTTTGTTTCCCTTTGTATTATACCTATTTACGATTTCCTGAAACAAAATGTAAGCATAACTTTGACTAGCTGACTGACTGACTGATTTTACTAACTAAACAATAGCCAATTTTAAAAAAAAGCCTATAAAATATATCTTTAACCACTTCCAGTAGCCAAATAGCTCTCACCCCAAGAATCTAAAGTGTCGCTTACAATAACGATGTTAACCGCCATAGACGATTTACATAATTCATTCGGGTGTAGGCTTAGCGTATGCTTTGATATAACGTATGCCTCACGTTAATTTGCCCTTTTAGCTACCTTTACTTTGCTAAGTGATTTTGGCATCACACTTAAACATTATAAGGGTTTATTTGAAAAGGTTAATAATTATTTAGTACTTTATTATAGTATAGTTTTTGTAATATAATATGTATAAATGTTTAAAATAAAGAATGCAATTACTTTGTTTTCTTCCATTTTTCAATGAAAGAAGTAGGCAAGTCATTGCAAATTATCGAGATATTGTATGCCGAGTTACCACTTTTTTTGTTTACTCGGGGGACCAAAAATAATTACTTCCTACGAGTGGGAATCGATTAACTATAACTACAAGAAATTAATAAAAAAGTCTCACTCGTATAATATTGTTATTCCACGCTAAGGATAGAAAAATATTTTTACAAAAATATTTTTAAAAAAGTAATGTACCGGGACTCAAACCTACGCCTCTTAAGAAATGAACCAATATATGTATATATACAATCTACGTAATTCATTTGCCACAAGTCTTCACTCTTTACATCACAAAGCTAGTGTGTTTAAGTATTCTTAAATAAAGGTATGCTTTGTTTTTTCTTAGAAAAACCTTCCAGTTAGATGCGTGTCATTGTCGTAAAAGCATTTCCTTTGTGGTTCTTTGTTGGTCTGATTTGTGTACTATGTCAAGCGTATCTTTAGACTTTATGGAGCATCGTTGGAATTATATCTGTGGGCCGTTTGAATGTGAATTTGCGATTACGGGTTCGATTCTCACTCGAGCGAATGAATAATAATAGTTAATATTTTCACGATATCTCTATATTTGTGGCAACGAAGCGAATAATCTATTTTAATTTCTGAAAACATCAGTATACTTTTTTATTTGCACTCTACCGCTGCATCACGACGACCTCAAAATGAATAATTCAATAGTATTAAAAAATATTTTAACATATTATATTCGCTTCTAAAACTACAATAAACTACTGCAAGAGAAAAATACAGCAGAAATTGTAATAAAAGCAACTTTAATATAAAGTTCACAATGAAATATTCGCGACAGGGAGGAGACCTGCAAAATAGAATTAAAGATGCCAGTTCAAGCTGCGAACTCTTTTACCTGAAATATGTCTCTTTATTGTATCTACCCTGTCGTCTTGCGCTTGTTTGGACGTGATTTATGTATGGATTAAGGTGATTCTTTAATACCTTGTAGCAATTTTCTTGGACTAAATGAGATATTGAAATGATTAAAATGTTGTTTTTCTTTTTGTTTTTAAATGATAAATTTTAAATGTGCTATTTTTTTAAATTTCCCGTTAGATTCCACATTAAGCAGGATAAGCAGAGGGAACCTAGTGTAAAGACATTCCGTTCTTTTCCCTATCAAATTTCGTCAATCGGCGATACTCTAAGCTATCCTTGTCTTGTCTAGTTACCAGAATAAAGAAATGAAATAATTCCCTACAATGGGAATCAATCCCGCAACCGTCATGTATTTCAGTCACTTTTTTTTGTTTTTAAACCCCGATATATATGCATGTAGCGTGAAATAAACTCCATTAATTTCATTCAATATAACAGCTGTTGTTGTAAAACATGGCGTTGTATGAAACGTCGATGCCACCAATGTTTTGTTTGTCCAATTGCCTATAAAGATTTGGGTCGACGCGCCCTGATTGATTTGAACCTCATAAAATTTCATGAGCTCGTATCGTTTTTCAGTTCTATTGAAAAGATTGAATATTTTATTGACAATTTTACATGATGGTTAAATTTTTTTAAAGGGAGAAAATTTATTGAATAATTGTTTGGTATTATAATAAATATTGTTCGGATGTTATGGATGTTTGCGGGATTATAAAAAAGAAATAGATATATTTCTTTATATAAAGAGCGCAGTGACGCGTCTCGCCTTCTTCATTGTCGACTTATTTTAGAAGAATTTCCTGTTAGATTGCAAGTCCCAACGACCATACTTTGAAACCAACTCTAAAAACAAATAATAGGTAAAAATACTATTAAGGGTTTTTTTCCCAATTATTACAAAATTCATCAAACAAAGTTTGTTTTTGCGATCGCTGAAACGAGTCCCCCTTCAAAGTTTATTACACGAATATCTCAGCTTAGCACATGGTGAGTCGTTTCATTACCGCCTTTAATTTTATGCATGGACGCGTGCACCGTCATAGAACGTCTTGCTCCAATTTTACACGAGAATGGAAATATTGGGGGTGGAAAACCGCGGAATTTTATAATGTACGTAAAATATTTGTTGATTTTTGTGACGTTGCCCGATTTGTTGTTTTTTTTTTTTAGTTTTCGGTGTTTCCCGCACGTATCATAGGGTAGGTAGAGGGAAACTAGGGACCTGTTGTTAAGACACTTCGTTTTCAGTATAACAGTTGCGTTCCCCAGTTTTCCCGCGTAATTCTTTAGACATTGCGTGTTGAGTGGCGGGATTCAACACCGCGCTTTGCCTCGTTTCTAGAGCGAAGAAATGAATACATTAAATATTTCCTTAAGTAACTAAATCTATAGGGGACATAACAACAAGGCTTAGTAATCAAAGTACTTGGGACAGAGTCTAAGAAATAAATTCGTATAAGTTTTCTCAAATATTTTCTATCCTTAGTATCAAATAACACTAAAATAATCTATTATGTAAGGTCTACTAAAATAGTAGTAAACACTATAGGTAATATGTGAAAAAAAATAATTAAAAATAACAAGTTATACAGGATTTTTCTATATCCGAAAATAACAAACAAAATTCTAATTAAGCGTTCGAAAGCGCTGGTCGCTCAGCTAACAAACTGCCGAAGCTAAATCGTCCATGCGCGGATACATCAGAAGCATATTTGAAAAAGTAAAACACTCATAATAAAGCGAGTGCAACAAATATTTGCACAGTATTTACAGGCATACAGGGAACGAAGTTAGCGTTAGATTAATTAATTTTATTTGCTTTTTTTATTAATTTTTTTATGTTTATTTTTTTGTTTTTAAGCGCGGGCGTTCGTGCTGGGCGGGATTGGGTTAAAATTAGCCACGATTTTTTTATTAATCATTAATTTTACAACTAATCTTGTAGAGGCCGGTCGTGGCGCACACCACGCTTTTTCCTGTTACCAGAGCAGAGCGACGAATGGAAATAATTTCTTTCTTCCAGTGGGAATCGAACCCACAACCGTCGCTCTTACAGTCAGACAATGGTCACCTTATGTAACAACATGTAGTGTACCTCCACGGAGTTCACGATTCCTCTAAGAACTTTAATATTTTCAATCTAAAATACTCATATGTTATAACTCGTTGGGTTGCTATGAAATATAATTTTAATCCTTGTCACGACACCAAATGGGTTCCTCTTATTTAAAGAGGAGGGTAAAAAAAAAAGAAATCTTCACGAAGCCATTTCGTTCGCTGACAACGAAATGTGCTTGTCACTGACTCACTGACATGACGTCAGTATGTCATTTTGTAAAAGATTAATATTTTACGGTTGCAAAGTTGATAATATTTTATACTGACATATTATACTTACATATTGTGATGTCAGTCGCGACGCAGGGGCACAAACGTGTAAATTATATACGACAGGTTATGGATTCGATTCCCACTCCTGGAACTGAGCTAACGAGGCTAAACGCGGCGTTGAATTCCGCATTTTCATTTCCTCGGTAACAAAACAATGTCTCTGTTGGGAATGGAGAACGCAATGTCTTGAGAATAGGTTTCCCCTGCCTAGGGTATCTTTAAATGGAGATAGGGAATTCAGGATCGGAGTGCCTTTACACTAGGTTCTCTCCGTTAACCCTGCTATGCGCTTACTAACGGAAAGCTGTTTTTTTACATATTTTTTTTATAAAATTTTCTCCAACAGATATTTTTATGCAAATAATCTAAATTTTTACACTAACAATAGGTAATATTTAACATAACTACGTTAAACTAAATATTAAAATACACGCATACACAAAAATATAAAACCATATATTTATAATATCCGAACCGCAATTCTATCACTAATAACAGTCATATTAATATACTATTTCAATCTGAGCTTATGGAGCGTATCTAAAGCTCTCTTTTTGGACATTTTCTATTATATTACATATATAAACAAAAACACATAAAATATTAAAGACCATCGTACCGCAGCAGCAATCAACGTCTGACAATAAACACGACGGTCGTGTGTTCGATTCCTACTCGAAAAATGAATTATTTTCATTTCGCTCTGGTAACAAGGCAAAGCACGACGTTCAGTTCTATCTCTTAACACGCAATCTCTCTGCTTTATGCAGGATACAGCGTGAAGCTACACAGATAAGCACACATATTATATTTCATATAAATGTCACTCAAAAACATAATTTACCGTTAAAAATTAATATTCAAATACGTATTTGGAATATGACTCGTGGCTTACGTTTGAAATGGCGGCGGTATCTGGCATCAGCCAGTCAGCATTTCAGGATTAACTAGTCAACTGTACTCCATTGCACTCGTCGTAGAATTAAACTATTAGCCGGCCTTTGTGATGATATTATGAACAATTTTCTCTCATATACTTTTCTTTTATTCTTTTCTTTCATGTCAATTTAGTGCTTGAAGTAAAAAAAGTAAAAATATTCTTTTTTTTTATTCTTTTTATTTTTTTGTGCTCGACGGTGGTTTTATAAAGCTTTTATTTTTAATGTTTCATAGTGAAATTACTTTTTTTGAATATCTGCCTTGTCGAATTATAATATTTTTTATATCCTTACGCATCTCGTATTACGACGTACCGTGAATTATATTGCGTTGTATAACATAGATTATACGATCTCCATTTTTCCCACTTGAAAGACATTTGTATGCTTTTTACTTATACTTGTATCCTGCACATAGCAGGGTAGGCAGAGGGAGCCTGGAAACCCAGAGTGCCTTACACTCTGTTTCTATTAAGACACTTCCGTTCCCCACTCTTCGCCAAGGCACTGCCTGTTATCAGAGCGAAAAAATGAAAATATTAAATATTTAATTTCCGCGAGAGGGAACCGAACCCACAACCTGTGGCGTTTACAGTCGCATGCTTGTGCCCCTGCGCCACTACCAACCTCGTTATTTTAATTTCCATACAAATATTTTCCTACTTATTAATAAAACAAAAGATGATGGTACAGTAATTAGGTCAACGTTGCGTCGCCCACTACCTCTTACCGCATAATGAATGAAACAGACAAATGAATTTTATACTTGAGAAGTCCTTTTTCGCTTCATACTTATACCTCAAGGAGTAAAATCAACATATTATAGCTTTTATTAAATTTGCAGAAAAAAATATATCTTTTTAACTTTATGTGCTGAGTGGACAGAGAAGTACTAGTAAAAAAAATAATAGACCTTGATATGTTACGCAGTGAAAACCAAAGATTTGCCGAATTGTAAAATCGAATCCACTACCATTTTATGTCAAACACTTCATTTCTAGTAAAGCTTATAAGCTCATTTCGAATTTCTCAGAGAGAGAAAGCTTCTCTGAGCATTAAAGCGCAGGGGTCCCCTAAAACTTACATTTGGATCGCAAATCCCAGGTACTGCTTTGAAGTCCTCGCTCGAATCCATGGAATGCTAAATGGTTTCTTCTATCATAACTCAACCACAATGTTGAGGTAATACCTCAGCTTCACGAAGAACTCAACGCCGCTTGACACCAAAAAGATGAAAATATTAAATATTTAATTTCCTCGATTGGGGATCGTATCCATATCCTTTAGTGTTTACAGACACACGCTTGGGCCCCTGCACTACGACTGGTTTCATACATACACTACATTATTTAAGAATTATTGAAATTCCAAAATTTTACCATGAATCTAATATGTCAATTTCACATACGATTTAACGTATATTACCTATTTCATCATTTTCATTGGCATTTACTAATACATCTCTGTGTTATACGTGCATACATATATCTAGTATGTAGTTCAAAATGAACTGACCGACATTAACTCATCCAGATCAATTGACGTAATTGCCGTCATTTGCATAACATCTGCCTTACCACGATAGCCTCTATTAGGAGAACTGACCCTTGAGTGCAATCCTTATTAATCCTACAATCTTTAAGGATTAATGCGCAACGTAATAGGTTCGATTCCCACCCGAGGAATTAAAATGTTTTATTTCTTTATTTATTTATATTTTATTAGGAAAGCAAACAGAAATATAAAATTCACGAACATTACAGATTTCAAAAATAGCACACAATCCAATTAA
>FAPY01008467.1:0-10200 GCA_900067975.1 Heliconius heurippa | reverse complement strand
GATGGCTTGATTATGTTGATTATGTTTTGATTATGTTATAAAAAAATAACTTTTACCACAGGGTAGGCAGGGATAACACGTGTCTAAAAGTCACGTGTTTTTGATTTTCTTTCGATCTGTCTGGCTACTCCGTGTAAGCGTGAAGCTAAAAAAGTTAACTCGTATATAGGCTAAGTAATCTGGTTATTATTTTTTATATTTAATATTATTTTATCTAAAATGACATATTTTTTACGTAACAGTGCTGTAATTAATTAAACATGTTTGATTTATTAAAAGATAATAAAAAATACACTTATAATAAGGCGTCTCTAGTCCGTCTAAAATACTAAAATATAACATTGAAAAATATATTTTGTTTTAATGTAAATATTATATAATGTAATGGAATTGTATATGGTCCATATCTGAATAAAAATAAACACCAAAAAAGTTAACTGTGTTAAAATAAAAAGAAAATGGCGGAAATCAAAATTTTAAAAATCCTAATTTATATTTTTCAAAATCTAACTTATACTTTTCAGTCATATATAATAATTAAATTTTAAGCTTCTTTTTATACAATAAAAAAACTATATATTCAGCACTATTACTCATTTTTAGAATACGACTATTTTTTTAAATCACAACACTGTTATTATTATATTTTAAATTTATAAAGTGGAGAATTTATTTCGATCCTAAAATCAAAATTATTATCATAATACAGAAATCACTATTTTACTATTTATAGTACAATATTTACAAATTATTTGCCGTTAATTTTGCGTATTGCTTGTCGTCGCCATATTGTATCTATTTAACTAATTTTATTTTGTTAGTATGTTTTGTCTTACTTCAAATGTTTTTTTTTATCAAATCGATTCCTTAGATTCCTTTTTTGTTTCATTGTCACCATGATAGTTTTATTTTTTCAATAACTCCCTTCTTTTTTTACATGTACGAGCATGTATATTTTTAATTTAGGAAATTGGATCACACAATCAATTTGTATGTGTTAATAATAAAAAAATCTTATTTAAGTAATTTCGATTGAAAAAAAAAAACAGATTTTTTCAATGATGTCTTGAGTATTATTTATGATAAAATATATATTTTTCGTGGGTACTTATGGTCGATCAATTGTTTTTTAAATCATTATTGTTAGCTTAAGCTATACAGTTTAGTTAGTCTGAGTTATTGGTAATTTTTTTTTAATACATGTGTATATATTTCTTGTTTGTTTCTATAAATCATATTTTTTTAATTAACAATCGGAGGGAAACGTATAAAAATATTATTCCATGACTTAAGATACTATACGTTTCTCATCGGTGGGTATTTAGAATTGATAAATAAAATACGATTTATAAAAGTTATGTCAAACCAAAACGTCAATTTGCTTAATCTTTTTTCTAACTTTATCTTTGAATTTTTTTATATAAGCTTTGCTGAAATTTGTAGCCTAAGTTCATTCATGTATAAAAGAATGGTAGAGAACTCATTTATAAATATTTACCATATATTTTCTTTTCGTCGATTTTATTCCTTGTTCTACAAAAGAGTAAAACGTAGATAATATTAAATTTCCTACTTAATTGATATAATAAAGTCCAATATATACAAAAACTTCACCTTTTGTCCATATCTGTTTTCAAATAATCGATGAATGATGTCTTTTCTAAATATTATCATCGTAAATACCAGATTTTGTTGCTAATTGGTTTCTTTTCTACCAATTTTTTTACACTTCTGTTATCCTGGTACTCAGTTTTTTATATTTTACGACTAATAAACCGTACCTCACCACCATCATTATACACCATTCTTAGTCCTATTGTCTCTCATTTGTGTACAGTACAGTCGACGAGTCGTGGCCGCACTAAAGTTAGCTGTAGATAGCTGTGCGATTTGATTTTAGCTTTTTTGATTAGATTATTTTCTTCCCGAGTATACAATGATCATAAGTTCAGAAAGCCTTACTTCATGCTGATGCATGCACGATTCGTCGGCCGTACTGTATATTACACTAGAGCCCTGATCGACGACTTCTCCCACTCCTGCGACCCTGGGGTCTCATGTAATGCTTCTCCCCCTTCTTTACATCACATATTTCTTCTACACTATAGCCGCCCTGGTACTTACAAAGCCATTTTCCTTTTACAATGCTTATACACTTCTGCTGTCCTGATACTAACTAACAAACAAATAAAAATTATTCCACATACACCCGAGTCGCCCCGTCGTCTCCAACAACCTTCTCCCAACCCCTGCGATCCTGGCACCTATCCGCGTCTCGCAAATGCGGCGGCGATGATCGCCAGCACCGTCACTATTGCGACGGAGGGCGGCGGCAGAGTGCCGGCGGCGCGGGCGCCCGCCCCCGCTAGATACGCGGCCGACAATGCCAAGCCGTGGGCTGTACACCTGAAAATATGTCAAAAAATAAATTAATCATAAACAAGACCTCTAGCCGTGGCACACAAGCGTGCGACAGTAAACGCGACAGGTTGACATTATTAACTAAGATTAAAAAAACTTACCTCAAATTAGCCGGATATATCTCCAGCATACGCATCGCCACGCTGAAGAACACAAATGTGTTTATAAACGCGTACACTCCCTCCACTGCGTAGAGCGCCGCTTGAGTGTGAGCGGCGTACAACACCGCCGACGCGAGCGCTGATATCAGGCATACGGGACCTGGAAAAAAACAAACATTTTAAACCATAAACAAAAGAATGTGAATGTAAAGCTTGTCGTGAGCCGGGGCACAAGCGTGCAACTGTAGGTGCGACAGATTGTGAATTCGATTCCTACTCGAGGAAATAAAATATTTAACATTTTCATTTCCTGCCTTTGGGAACGAGACAAATTCGACTCGACGACGGAAAATAGGGAAACGCAAGTGTCTTAATGGGAGAGGAGTGTCATTATACTAGGTTCCAAAGTTCACTCTGCGTACCCTGCTCCGTGCAGGATACAGCGTGAAGCTAAAAAAATCATATTAGATCAATAGTGCGGCAAGAATTCTGTAGGTTGGACACTAAGCAAGCGATATTAAAGTTGTCTGGAAGTTGTTGCCATTAATGTTCTATACGTGTAATGAGAATTTATATTGTTGTTTTTTATACTTTTGTTTTTCCTAGTATAGCGAGTTTAATATGTAGGATCGCACTATAAAGTAAGTAAAGGGCCACTTTCTAAATTACAGATGCAAGTGGGTGGTTTTACCTCCTAAGATCTTGAACAATACTGCCGGTGGGGCTACGAGCACAAAATTACATCTTAATATGTAAAATCAAAAGAAGGAAGCTTACACTTAAAACATACATATGTGAGGAAGATCTCAAAAGCCATTTATTTGATAATGGATTGGGCTATGTACGTCTTGTTGTGTGTTTGGCTATTCAACGTATAGCCTAGGTAGTGGTAGCGGGCAGCAGCGCGAGCGGGAACACAAACACTATCTCAACAGCAGCGAGCAGCAGACGAGAGTGGGTGCACTCACCGTGCAGCTTGGCGGCGGCGGCCGGTAGCAGCGCGAGTGGAGCCAGGAGAGCGGCGAGCGCGGCGGCGAGGCGGCGCAGCAGGGCGGGACGCAGCTCCCAGCGCAGGTCGGGGCGGCAAGGCGAGCGCATGCCGCGCAGCGTGCTGCCCACCAGCGCGCACGACACCAGCTCGCGGTCCGACTGGATGTCCGTGTCGATTATACTGTAGTACCAATTATAAATCTAATTATACTTTTTCAATTAGCTTTTGCAGGCACTTTTGTATGAAATGAACATTTTTAAAACATCGAATGAAGTTAAACCTGCGACGATGGCAATTCTAAATTCAAATTTAGAACATTCTTAATTCAGAGACTTTGATGCGCAAGTTTTTGATGGTCGTGTGAATAATCATAAAGCACTGACTCAGAATGCGGCCCTAAATTCAAATTTCAACTTTTACCATCGAAAGGCACTTATACCATCATACATGTCATATTAAGGGATATATTTATATTCATATACAACTCACTGTTCATTGCTTCTATGACAACTAAAACTTAATGAGAATATATGAAATGATAGAAGCAATGGAATAACATCTAATTGCAAACACAACGGTTACGGATTGTATTCCAGCTCGAAGGAGTGAAGTATCTTCATTTCTCCACTCTGGAGATAGAGCACGATATTGAGTTGCCACACTCATCATATTTCTTTTTTCTTATTTACCAAGACAAAAATTAAATATAAACATAAATAAACTTTTAAAATATACTCACGTGCTATTAACAAACAGCGTATCCCTAAACACGGTGAACGACGTCTTTATATTAGACAGCGAAGTATTAACAAAGGTGCAGTTCACGAATTCCACATGCGACATCAATATATCTCTAAAAGTGCAATTTTTGAATGTCACTTCTACAAAATCGATATTTTCTAAAGTCTCATTGTACGAGATGTTATCGTAGGTGACATTTTGTATTATTCTCCTTGATAATTCATACTCTTCGTTTTCTAACTTGGTGATCATAGCTGGAACGTAGGCCGATAGATAGAACTGAAATGTAAAATTTGTATTTTAATTAACTAGTTTATGCATGTGGCTTTGTCTGCGTGGTTATACACATAGCTTTTCTCGATAGATGGACTATCCAACACAAAATGCTTTTTTTGTTTCGTTACAATCATTAGTGTCTTAAATAAGCGCTTTTAAATAAACAAACTGTACATATTTTTTTAAAAGAAAATTACAGTAGTGTAATGGTGACTTGAAATAGAACAATGTTACAGTTTACAGTGTGATACAAAAAATTGTGTTACGTAATACATACATTGGGTTAATCCTTATCCAGAGCGAGAAAATAAAATAATAATTCATTATCGAGTGGGGTTGAATCCCCAACCAGCATGCATTCAAATATTATTTATTTATTTTAAAGTAATTATAATATTAGATCTCACCTGTATAGCAACTGTACAGACCAGCAAGCCGGTCAATGAGAGTGTTGCGTTTCTGTATGTACTTGAGAACAACTGGAAGAACGCCTGCCAGAACTGTAAAATATTAAGTGTATGTATTAACTAAATAATATATACTTTTCCTTATATTTTATTATTGGGAAAATAAAAGGAAAAGGAATTGTGGTTATCGTGGCACAGCTTTGAAGGGAGACGGTTGTGTGATTATCACTTAAGGAAATTGATCATTTAATACTTTGATTTTCTCGCTCTGGTAACAAGACAATGCACGGTGTTAAGTTCTATCGCTCAACACGCTATGACTTGAAAATTGTGTGGTGCATGTAGAACAGGGTAATATTATAATTGTTTTTCTTAACACTAAGTTTCCTATGCGTACCCCGCTACATACGGAATACAGCGTGAAACTAACAAAAGGAACTGGACTTATATAGTCAATAAAGTATTTAATAAAAAAAAATCTTTAGTTATCGGATGTACAAGGATTCTTAATAAGTGTAAGATATGTATCGGTGCGGTGTGCGTGCGTACCATCTTGACGCTGTGGCGCACGTGGTGCAGAGCGGGCGCGCGCCGCTTGCCGGGCAGCGCCAGCTCGCCGGCGCGCAGGTCGGGCGGCGCGCGCGGGCCTCCGCACAGTCGGTTCTGGTTGCCACTGTGGATGCTCTGCGACAGACGGACAAAGTCATATAGCTTATAGAGGAGCTCAATTGCGACTACTTTCACCCATATACTTTCATTTTTATATTCTGTGACGTATGTGCATTTAGTCATGAAACCAAATGAATATTGTAGGTTTTTTTATAGGGTGGCAAAGTTTATAATTATGTAACTAATTTTTATTGTGCAGCGTAGAATTCCGCCGTCCAACCAACAATGTGACAAAAACTGAATGAAAAGTGGAGAATGAAATATTGTTGAGAGACGTAACTCGACGAGAACGTATATTTTTTAGTGGTTTCTAAAAATACAATTAATATTACCTGATAAACCATCATGGCGTCTACGTCGCGACCTACTTCCAACAAATAGCGGGGTGATTCGTGAGTCCATATTAGACTTATGAGCGACGCCAGTATCGGTATCGTGCACAGCAGGAGATACCTGCAAATATTACATGTAAACAAATAAGAGGACGTCGTGGCGCGGGGACACACGGGGACTGTAAACGCGTCGGTAGTGGGTTCTATTTCCACTCGGGGGAATTTAATTTTTAATAATGACGTCACTCACCTGTGCCACGCGCTAAAATGATCTCGACTATCACGGAGCGCGTCGGCGCCGGTGGGCGGCAGGACGGCGGCGCTCAGCCCCGCCGCCAGCGCCGCGCCCGCGCTCAGCCACGCAGGTAGCGCCGCCAGCAGCCGCGTGCGCGCGCCTCGCGTCGCGCTCTCGTACGTGTACGTCACGCCCGACGGCATTATGCCGCCCGAGCCTATTGCTGAGCAGAATCTGTGTGGAAAATAGTTATTGCTATTTTACGTTGTTTTTTTTTTTAATTTTGTTAAAGGATAATTGCCTATACACTCTCTAATTGCGGCAGAATACTTTAGTCACACTACAGTGCGTTATTCCGAAAAGATTGGATAAATACCATATAGCCGCTTATATCCTTCCTTGATGAATGAACTATTTCAAATAATTAAAACTATGTTCTAAAACATTTAACATAACATATTCATATTACACTACAATTTATTAAGCTAATTTTTATTAAATAAATTTTTACTCATGGGAAAAGGGATTTTCTAAACACTAGCTTCCCTCTACCATGCTAAATAATGCGAGATAAAACGTGAAACGATACCCACCTAGCCATCATAAAAGTGCCATAGGTGGGCATGAACGCCGCAACGGTGGCGAATACGGCGTTCACCGCCAACGCTGAATGCAGCGCTCGGCGTCGGCCGCCGCGCTCCGCCAGCGCGCCCCACCCCACCGCGCCCAACGACCACCCCATTATACTTATCAGTACTAGAAATTAAACAAATATTTGTTGAAAAACAACGTAAACACGCTTCATAATAAGATACGCAAAAATCAATCAACAAAGTCTTTTTAATCAGGAAATAGACCATAAATCATTAAATAGACTTAGTTGATTGATTTCTACGTATCTCTTTATGTTTCAACTTAATAATTTAATTTACTGTGTGTTTGTACTTTGTGTTTCTTATAATTAAAATGAATAAATAAAGAACTGACTAACTAAATGAATAAATAAATGTCTATCTAATATGTAATATTTTTCTATCGTATCTTTTGATTGCGTTGACCTCTAAGTCAAATATACTATATAATTTTAATATTTTCTGAGCTCCAAAGGACTATTGACCTGGATATTTTATATAAATTTCAGTAATTTACCTACATGAGTTATAAAAAAATATCTCAAGAAACACCAAAAAGGACAACAAAGTGATCCTATAAGGGCTTCATTTTTATTTTGTATTAATTAGGCTACGGAACCCTAAAAAACAAAGTAAACAAAACAAACAAAACTCACCAAGCCAATTCTTCTCGTGCGGCTGTATACAAAGCTCAATCTCGGCGGAGGGTAGTACAAACGCGATGGAGGCGAGCTCGAGGGCCGCGCCCGCTATGGCGAGCCCCACCGCCACGAACACTCTCAGTTGGTAGAGACCGAAACCAGCCTGAGAAATGTTTGTTATATTTAGCACCTAGTCATTATTTTATTATTGACAAAATTTATTTGTTTTAATAACTAATATAATATGTACATTTGAGTACATTTTTAAACCTGCAAAATATTACCTCCTATTGGTAGAAATTCAATTAACCGGACTAATTGTTGGCGTTAGTCATTCGGATTACCGAAAATCCGGATAATCGAATGTATCTATAAATAAAAGTTGGTTTTGTGTACAATTTTGTGTTATTAAAAGCAACAAGTATATATATCATACCAACGAAAATCAATGTTTATTAAGGAATTATTTAATCATTTTCCAACATACGATTTATACACATATATAAATAACATACGCACTTACGTACATATAAATTTTCTTAGGTTCCATTGTGATAGGTTGTATAAAATAATAATCGCGGTTGATAGTCCGGATAATCGCGAATCCGTATAACTGAGGGTCGTTCTAGTTTCTACTGTCGAGTTTTTACTGTACTTTGTGTGGAATTTATTTAAAAATAAATATTTTATCAATAGAAAGCATATTTTAAATTAGTAGTATCTAGTCCTTCGGGCCCGATTTGGACTAACGACCTATGGATTTAATATCCCTCATACATATAGTAGAGTAGGCAGAGAGAACCCAGTGCTAAAATACTATTCCCTATGATCCACCTAAACCACGAGACATAAAATAAAACAGAGAACCGAAGATCTTAATCTTACGTTCATGCACACTCGCATAGTTATAGTTTAAGAGCTCGCCGCTCTCAGTACACTTTTAGTACTAGGTCGGCAAGTTGGACATAGTAGACGCGTTGCCTGATTCCCCCCGTGCCCTTATTGCCTGAGTTGGCTTATGGGAAAAAATAACTCAAAACCTAAATTTTATATAATACCTGTCTCAAAGCATCTTCGTGGAACTGCTCGAGCACACTCGCGTCGTTATAGTCCAACAGCTCGCCGCTCTCATTACCGTCTTGATTCTCAGGCGGCAAGTTGGACATCGTCGACGCGTTGCCTGGTTCCCCCGCGCCCTCGTTGCCCGAGTTCACTTATGAAAAAAACATAAGTCAACTCAATACAAAATTTGACGAAATTATTAAACAAGTTAACTGAATAATTCTTTTTTTTTAATGAATAATGAAGTTGAAATATATATAACATATTTTTTAATAGTTAAAACGAAATTACAGTGATTAGTCACTTTTCTTTACATATATGCCAAATTCAGACAAATAAATATAATTACTACCTTTCATTTCTCCTCTAGTAATATGTTACGTAAACATTTTAATACATAAAGCGTTGTGAAAGGGAGATAAAAGGAAAAAATAATAAAATGACATTAATATCAAATTTACATAAGTAAACACAGATGAACATTAAATTTGATAACAGTGATATTTGGACAATACTCTAGCACAATGCAACTTTAAACAGCTGCGTAATTAATAATTTATTAGTTTTGATACAATTTAAAGACAAGAATTATTTGATTTATTTAATTTCACTCTTAGACTATACCTACGTCTACTTTCCAAAAGAAAGTCATACAATTATAATTGAAAAAATATATTACCTTTACACCTGCCTGCAGTTTTATCAAATGGAACGTTTCCAGAATAAAGCTTAAAGTAGGGAACAGAAGTGTCTAAATGGGAAAGGAGTGTCTTAAAAATAGATTCCCATTCGCTCTGCCTACCCCGTAATGTGCGGGGTACAGCGTAAATATAAAAAAAGAATAAAGCCTATTTATTATAGCGTTTCTGAATAAATAGACTATTTAATACAAACTATTTCGAACCAGTAATTCCTGATATAAGCGCGTTCAATGAAACAAACATAGATAAATCTAGTAAGTTAAAAATCTTTCTTAAAACTCACCACTCAATCTTGTATCGGTGTACGTCATAGTTCTCGACAAAGACCCAAAGCTGCCCAACTTCGAGGAGCTCTCAGAGTCGGACCGGGCGCGCACCAAGCACGCCTGTTCCTCCATTTTGTGTGTTAATGTTAATATTCAATATCACTTTATTGCGATACATCTGAAAAATTAGAAAAATATATAAAATAAATACCAGATATAATAAAAATATTATATTTTGTGATTAACCAGTTAAAGGGTTAAGTTTCTATAGTAGGATAGCAAGTTATTATTACAATTAAAATATAAAATAAGCTATAATTATATAGTTTGGTCATACCCGTAGCATAAAAGTGTTTAGATATAAATGTGAAAAAATAACACTAACTTTTATGTACATACAAACAATCTATAATACACTATTATTATTAAATTGTAAACAAAACAACTCTTGGCTGATTTTAGGAGTAGCTTTTGTAAGACAATAAATATATATCAGATATTAGTACAAGAAAATTTATTATTCATATTATGTAGAATTAATTGTATACTATACATGTATACATAGAGCCCAGTTGTGTTAAAATAGTCCTGAAGTACTAATGTCACAAAACATATAAGACTCATATTAAAAAAAACATTATAAATTTGTATTAAAAAAAAACATAAACAAAATTAATAAAGAAAAATAAAATATTCCAGACATTTTAGGATTATTAATAATAAGA